>PVKV010009599.1:0-57002 GCA_004027835.1 Alouatta palliata | reverse complement strand
GAGGAAGGAAAGAAAGAAAGAAAGAAAGGAAGGAAGGAAGGAAGCAAGGAAGGAAGAAAGAGAGAGGAAGGAAGGAGGAAAGAAGGAAGAAAGGAAAGAAGGAAAGAAAGAGAGGAAGGAAGGAGGAGGGAAGGAAGGAAGGAAAGAAAGAAAAAGACAGACAGACAGACAATCAACTAAGCCATGATAATGGTGGTGTTTGGGGGGAATCACTTTAGCACTTTACTATAGAGGTGGGAGGAGCCAGTATTTCAGCTGAGATTGCCATGTGATGGGGACTCAGATCCTTAGAGACCTGGACAAGGGCATCTGAGACTCGAAGGCCCTGAGGTAGGCAGTGCTTAGGGTATTGGGGCACCAGCCTGGAAGGGTGGAGGGGCTGAGGGTGGTGGCCTTGGGAAGGCTGGAGCGTGGCTATTTCAGGGGATGAGAGGACATGGCCGAGGCCCCATTCTACAGAACACGTGGCTCTTGTCCTGTGTGGGGTCCCACTGGAGAGGTGGGCAGGGGGAATGACTTGGTTTTAAGCAACTTACCTGGGAGCATCTGGTTTTTCAGATGGCTTTCCCGAGGGCACCGTCACACAGGGAGCTTCTGTCTGACTCCTATCTAAAGCCCTAGCACCTAGGTGGGGGCCTGGCACACAGGAGGGCTTCAACATGAGCTGGCCCACAGGATCAGGGTCAGCAATCAGGAAAAAGTCACCAGTGAGCCCAGGAGTGTCCCCAAGGCTGGTTCCAGAAGAGGATGTGGCTGGCTTGGAGAAGATGCGGCTGCTCTCTGGGAGAAAGCCTGATGCCGCCAGCATCCCACCAGCCCAGAAGGGAAGGCCAGCACTTACCACCACGGAGACCAGTCTTGCAGAGGGAATGGGAGCTGGTGCAAAGGGCTGAAGCCTCCTCTTCCTGCCTCAGCCAGTCTCCCAGGCTTCCCAGGCCTTCACATGGGGTCTGAGTGGGCACTCGCCAGGTGTTAGGTCCGACAAAGGTGTGAATGAATGAAGAAATGAATGAGTGATTCTATCCTACTGGACCAGGGAGGAAAGCTGCTGGTCTTCTCTGGTCCTGGAACACCTTCCCCTGCTCTTTGTAAGTTCCTCCCCGGCTGGCGTCCTGGCTGGAAGGGATGATGGCCAGGATATATGCAGACCATTTGGGGTGGGGGAGAAGGGGCTGCCTGCCTGCTTATCCTTGCCCACTGCCCTCGGGGACTGGAGAGGGGCCGCCCACAATGGCTTTCACTCCACGCTTCCATATACTGGGATGGGGGTGGGACTTTTAGCGAAATCCTGATACTTCTTGCTTTTTTTTTTTTTTTTGAGATGAAGTCTCACTCTGTCGCCCAGGCTGGAGTGTGATGGTGAGATGGGGTTGCCATCTGCAACCTCCGCCTCCCAGGATCAAGCGATTCTCCTTCCTCAGTCCCCCGAGTAGCTGGGATTACAGGTGCCCACCACCACGCCCGGCTAATTTTTGTATTTTTAGTAGAGATGGGGTTTCACCATGTTAGTCAGGCTGGTCTCGAACTCCTGACCTCAGGTGATCTGCCCACCTCGGCCTCCCAAAGTGCTGGGATTACAGGCATGAGCCACCGAATCTGGCCTACTTCCTGCTTTTTTCTCCTGCTCTGCAACTTTTTCCAGTTACAAAAGTTTGCTGTGGAAATTTTAGAAATAGCTGAGAACAAACGTGCAGGCACAGGACACTGGCACAAAAATGCTCTGCGTCCCATCACCCAGAGCGATCAGCGTGAACGCTGTGATGTCTGTCCCTCCAGAACTTCCAAGCTCAGTCACGTACATTTATCTTCTTCAAACACCTTTCCATCACCCCAGAAGAAAACCACGCTACCCCGTAGCAGTTACACCTTTCTAACGCGCTTCTTTGACTTAATAGCTTGGGGACGTCTTTCTGCATCACTGAACAGCTTTCTGCTCTTTTTTATTTATTAATTTATTTTGAGACAGAGTCTTGCTCTGTTGCCAGGCTGGAGTGCAGTGGCACGATCTCGGCTCACTGCAACCTCTGTCTCCCAGGTTCAAGTGATTCCCCTGCCTCAGCCTCCTGAGTAGCTGGGACTAGAGGTGTGCGCCACTGTGCCTGGCTAATTTTTTGTATTTTAGTAGAGACGGGGTTTCACCATGGCCAGGATGGTCTGGATATCCTGACCTCATGATTCACCCACCTCGGCCTCCCAAAGTGCTGGGATTAAAGGTGTGAGCTACCGTGCCTGGCCTTCGGCATTCTCTTCGGTGCTGCAGAATAGAAACTCCAGTGTTACTTCACCTGTTCCCTGTAGATACACACTGAAGTTGTTTCTTTCTTTCTTTTTTTTTTTCTTCCTGATACTGAGTCTCGCTCTATAGCTCAGGCTGGAATGCAATGGGGTAATCTTGGCTCACTGCAATCTCCACCTCCTGGGTTCAAGTGATTCTCTTGTCCAGCCTAGTCAGTAGCTGGGATTACAGGAACCCGCCACGATGCCTGGCTAATTTTTGTATTTTTAGTAGGGACAGGGTTTCACCATATTACCCAGGCTGGTCTCAAACTCCTGACCTCAAGTGATCCACCCGCCTTGGCCTCCCAAAGTGCTGGGATTACAGGTATGAGCCACTGAGCCCGGTCCAGGGTAACAGATTTTCTCACTGTGGAAAATACATGCCACATAACACTTCCCATTGTATCCCTTTTAAAGTTTAGAGTTCAGCGGCATTGAGAACACTCCCAGTATTTCACAACCACCACCACCACCTAATTCTGGAATGTTTCCAACACCCCAAAAAAAACCACCCTACCCCTTAGCAGTCACTCCTAACTCCCCTCCCCCAGCCTCTGGCTTCCTGCTTGTTCTGGGTGCTTTGTAGAGCAGAATCACCCAATACCTGGCCTCAGCGTGATGCTGTCAATGTCCACCCACACTGTGCCGTGTGTCCAGGCTGAGGGACAGTTCCATCGTATGGAAGATGGTGTTCTGTAGATCCGTGTGTCACTGACGGGTGCTCGAGTTGTCTCTGCATTTGGTTGCTGTGAATTCCCTGCTGCGAACACTGTGCATAGGTCCTTTATGGACGCCTGTCCTTCAGCAGAATCACTGAGGGATAGTATGGGCTGTTCTGTTTGAGTTTTTGAGGAACCCCGTTCCACATCCCCTCCGGCCTCCCACGTGAGCACGCACTGCATGTCCGCCCAAGCTTACTCCCTCAGGCTCCAGGCCGGGAGGGCGAGTGACAGGTGGAAGTGGGATCTGTGCTTTGCTTATTTTGCTTTGCACTGCCTGGCACGGTCAAATTGCCCTCCAGAAAGCCTGTTCCATGCCACCTGGGTGGGAGCTCGCTTCAGTGCCTGCTGGGCCTTGTGTGGTGGCACCTTGAGGTGGGATGAACCACCCCAGGGGCCAATGACACATCCTTCCCTCTCTCGAACCTCATTTCAGCCTCTGGAGGCCCTGGCTGGCCCTGGCATATTTGGAGGTTGCCCCCAGTGTTGGCGGGGCCGCTCAGGAAGAACTTGCCCTTGTGGGGTTGGGCCCCAGCAGGCGGCACTGGCCCGTGCACTATGGGGGGCATGGCTGGCCTGCAGAACCCCCGCCAGTGAAGCCAGGGCCAGGGAGGACCCGCACAGCCTCCTCCCGAGCAAGGCCTGGTCATGCTAGGACTGTGGGCTTTGCAAGCCACTGAAGTGGAGGGTAGGAAGGGCTCGGCAGAAGATGGGGAATGAGGGATCGAGGGTCCCCAGCCCCTCCGGTGGTGGTCAAGGGGACTGGAGCTGATTGCCACTGCAGAGTGACATGTGAGCCATTTTAGCAGACATTCCCCAAGTGCAGGGGGCCAAGAGATGAGGGAGAGGAGTTCGGACTCTTGCAGACAGAGGGCATGGGGTTGCTTCTGTGCAGAAAGATGGCAGGGGAGATCAGAGGTCAGGGAACAGCCCTAGTGCCTGAGGTCGGTGGGCTCCGCAGATGTGAAGGACCCCAGGGCTGAGGGGATATGCACACCCACACTCCCAGGCCGGGATCCTGAGCATCCATGTGCTGCAGCTACAGAGGCCAGAGGTCACCATGGGTGTTGGGGGCAGGGAGCCTCCGCAGGGCTGGGCCTCCAGGGGAGGAAAGGATCTCTGGGCTGGAGGAGATCAGGAGGAGGCTCAAAGGTGGCCTGTGTAAGGACAGCGAGGGCCAGGCTGGCTGGAACCACACATCGGAGCCTCGAATGCTGGTCCAAGGCTGGGCAGCTGTTGCAGAGGGCTCTGATCCAACTCCGTGCCCCGTGCAGATGGGCCTGCCGAGGGAGGCCAAGGTGCTGGGGTGCTGCCTAGTGAGGGACAGGGAGGGGCAGGAGCCGGTGATGACGAGCCTGCTGCTGAGAGGCGCCTCTCAGGGCTTGATTCTGCCCTGGTCTAGTCTTGCTGGCCTCCGTGCCTGGAGCCAAATGCCCTTGGCCACCTCTTTCCTTTTTTTTTTTTTTTTTTTTTTTGAGATGGAGAGTTTCCCTCTGTTACCCAGGCTGGAGTACAGTGGTGTGATCTCAGCTCACTGCAACCTCTGCTTCCCTGATTCAAGCGATTCTCCTGCCTCAGCCTCCCGAGTACCTGGGATTACAGGCACCCGCCATCATGCCTGGCTAATTTTTGTATTTTTAGTAGAGACAGGTTTCACCATGTTGACCAGGATGGTCTTGATCTCTTGACCTCGTGATCCTCCTGCTTCGGACTCCCAAAGTGCTGGGATGACAGGCATGAGCCACCTCGCCCAGCCTCCTTTTTCTTGCATGGGTCTCCAGTCCTGCATGGGACGGAGAGAGTTACTGGAGACGACGCTTTGTACTTCAATAGGCGCTTTCATCCCCAGTCCTTGGAGGACTTTGCAAACACGGCTTAATTAAGGGTCCCAGCCTCCAGCCTCCTAAGCACTGTTTTGAGCTGGATGCATGCAGAACAGAGGGATTAAGTGATTTGTCCAGGATTGCACAGCAGAGCTGGGTGGATTCCCCTGCTGTCCCCTGGGGCTCAGGGCTGGCTTGGGCCGTGCTGCCACCTTCCCTCTCTGCTTGCTGGGTCTCGTCCTTTGGGAGCCCCCGAGCTCTCAGCTGATGGCCTTCAGTCCCTGGAAATCCATGCGGCCCCTTGCTTGCCAGCTGCCAGCTCACAAACAAGCCTGGCGAGTCAGTCTCTGATGTCGATGGCTGAGCAGGGGACCTTTTGGGAAGGGGTGGCCATAGGCGAAGGTTGATGGCTGGGCCTGGAATCTGCTCCCATAGGGCCTGTGGGGCCTCACCGGGCTGCTACTGGCTTCAGCCTCTGGGCACTGGCCTGGCAGGGGTGAAGGGGCTGAGCAGAGCTGCCTGCGTGTGGGGTGGGGTGAGCCCGGCCCCCGTCCTGCTGGGAAATTCCTGCCGTTCTTTCTTTGGGTCTGTGAGCTCATGAGCAAGTATGGTGGGTGCATTTTATAAACCGGAAAATAAATCGTTCATTGAAATGGAGACAAACAAACCCATTTCCAACCCACAATGTCAGGGGTCATCAAAGCCCAGGCCAGAGAGGCAGCCTGGCTGTCCCTCGAGCTGACATAGCATGACGAGTGCAGGGTCCTGGCCCCCACGCCAGCTCTGCTCTCCACCTGAAGCTCCCGCAGTGAAGACAGGAGCCTCCTGGTGGTCTCTGCTTCTTCTCCCACGGTGATCTATCCTCAGTTCCACAGTCAGAAGACCCTTTCACAGCCCGCGTCTCATCAGGCTCCTGCTCTGCATAAAATCGCCCAGGGGTTCCCACTTCAAGGCCCTTGCTTCTGCAGCTCCTCCTGCCCGACTCCTGGTCCGCCCTCCACCCCGTCTTGCAGGCACTGTGGCCTCCCGTTCTTCCAGTCCAGCCTCCTGGCCTTTGCCCCGCTGTGCCCTCTGCCTGAGGCACCCTCACTGGATCCACTTGCGGGCTCCCCTCTCGACGCCCAAGGGACACTTTCTCTAGCAAGGCTTCTCCTGACCACTCAAATTACAATTGCAGCCCCGCAGCCCCTCCTTTTTCTTCTCCATTCTGCCTCGTGCCACCTCCTGAGACACTGTGTCATTTTCTTACTTGTACTTCTCTCCTGTCCCCCGCCGAGACGTCAGTGCTGTTGCAGCAGGTTATTTGTTCATTCAGAACAGTGCCCCGCCTATCGCAGGCAGCAAGAAGCCTCTGCTCAACCCTGCACACCCCACTGACCCCTCCCGACAAGAGCTGAGTGGGCCCCGGGAGGCCTGGGAGGTCCTCAGTGTGCTACATTTCCAGAGTTGGATTTGGGACCATTTGCTGAGAATCCTAAACTGGAGAGGTAGGTCCCCAGGGATGAAAGGGGAGCGGCAGGGGCAGAGCCAGACACTGAATTCCCCAGGGAAAAGGGGTGACTGGCTGGCCTGCTCACCTTCCACTGGGGTTTGGCGGGTGGCAGGTCAGCCAGACAGAGGAAGGCTCCAGAAGAAGGCAAGAGGGAAGAGGACAGAGTTAGCAGAGCTTTCAAGCAAAGGTTTCCTGTAGCTGTGCCTGGAGATCCTGGACGCCAGAGGGAGGCGAGCGCCTGGGGGCGCTGCTCGGGGCACCGCTGGCTGCACCCCCAGCCTGGACACTGTGATCCCAGGGGACCCACAGCACAGCCGCTCCGGAGCACGCATTTCTCTCTCCCAGGCTGCAGTTGGCGGTGAAACTGCTTATGCTCGGCCGTGGGTCGGGACCACGCGGAAGCAGGATCCCAGTAGCTCAATCCAAAGCTCAGGCCAGCCCTGGTTCCTGCCCTGGTCTTAAAAGTCACAGTCCTGGCTGGGCGTGGTGGCTCACGGCGCCTGTTATCCCAACACACTTCGAGAGGTTGAAGCAGGTGGGTCGCCTGAGGTCAGGAGTTTGAGACCAGCCTGACCAACATGGTGAAACCCTGTCTCTACTAAAAATACAAAAATTAGCCGGGCGTGGTGGGGTGCACCTGTAATCCCAGCTACTGTGGAGGCTGAGGCAGGAGAATCTCTTGAAGCCTGGAGGCGGAGGTTGCAGTGAGCTGAGATCGTGCTCCAGCCTGGGCGACAAGAGCGAAACTCTGTCCCAGCCACCAGAAAACAGAGTCAGAGTTCCTCTGTCAAACCTGCCCTGGAAAAAGCGATGTGGAAGAGTCCCTAAGGCTCCAGAAAGAAGAGCTACATGTTGGGGTTGCCAGACTTAGCAAGTAAAACAGAACACCCAGTTCGATGTGAACTTCAGATAAACGCCGAGGAAGTTGTTAGTGTAAGCACATCTCCTGCAGTTGCTGGGTTACACTTACACGAAGTTGTCATTTATCTCAAATTCAAACTTAGCTGGGCATCCCGGATCTTATCTGGTAACCTGGGAGAGATGATGGTCGAGCCTCTGGGGATGCCCATGGGGGTCCCCAGAGAGGACAGGTCACAACCAGAGTGTCCAGCAGAGAAGCCCACCATGCCGTGTCCCCTGCATCCAGCCCCTTTGGTCCTCAGAGTGCCCCTCACTGAGAGGGTTCAAGGAAGGAGGAGGAGGATTCCTGCGCCAGGCAGGAGATGGAGCTCTTGGAATCCTAAGATTTTCAGGGCCAGAAATGAACAGCAGAACTGACCAAGTTCCATTTGACAGAGAAGGAAACTGAGGCCCAGGGAGGTGGGCTGACTTGCTGAAGGCCCCCCTTGGAGCCAGCAGCTAAGCTGGGGCTGAATCCAGGCATCCTGACCCCTGCTATCTTGCACATGACTGGCTGCCTGGAGCCATGTGGCCCCAGCACTAGTGTGACCTGGACGAGAGGCCTGTTATCCTCAGCCCCATGCCCAGCAGATTTAGAGTGGGACCTCCTGGCCAGCCTCCCAGCCCTGGACTTCTGGCCTTGGCTCCCGGCCCCGCACGGCACAGGCACACAGCCCTACCCACACCTGGATTCAAAGCTCCAGCCGCAGTGGACCCCAGAAGCCTGGTGTTTTGCACATGAAGAGCTGGAGATTTCCTGAGAGCACCTTGCCATGAAAATGCACATTTCTCACCAAAAGGCTCCAAATCTGGGCACCACGTGCCCCAGGTGTGAAGGCGGCCGGACCTTCCCAGGGGTTGCCTGGATCCCAGCCAGCTGGAAGAAGCCACCCAGGTGTCTGTGGGGAGCCAGCACCCTGAGGTTTCCAAACAAACCCACGGCCGTCTTGGCAGACAGGAGGAGGTGCGGCCTTGGGAGTCGCCTCCCCAGACTCCAGCTGCCTGGCAGAGATCTTCAGAGCCGGGGGTGAACCTAGAAACCAACCACCTCTCTGTGCGTGCTCACTCATTCGCTCAACAAACATTCATCCCGGTCCTGCTGCATGCTGGGCTCTTCTAGATACGGGACGCAGCGGGGATAGGGACAAGTGAGACAGGCGAGGACTTGCTGTCAGGGGGTTCGGAGTCAGGGGGAGACGTTCAGTCGAAGGGAATGGTTTGGGCTGCTCATGCAGGGTAGGGAGGAGCGGAGACCAGGGTTAGGAGAGGGAGTGCTTGGGAGGCTGCAGCTGTAGCTGGGGTTGGGGAAGATGCCTTTCCGGTGTGGGGGAGCTCAGCCCACCTGTGAAGATCAGGGCGCAAACACTCCAGGTGGATGTCAGGTGCAAAGGCCCTGGGGCTGGATCAGTTGCAGGAAGAAGACAGTTCATACCACCAGGACTGGAGGGAGAGTGGGAAGGGGCACTGGTCTGCGGGCTAGTGAGGAGGGAGGCTGGGCTTGCTCCCACCCTCTCGGGACTGGCTTTTTTTTTTTTTTTTTTTTGAGACAGAGTCTCGCACTGTCACCTGGGAGTGCAGTGGCATGATCACAGCTCACTGCAACCTCCACCTCCCCGATTCAAGCGATTGTCCTGCCTCAGTCTCCTGAGTAGCTGAGACTACAGGCCTGTGCCACCACACCCAGCTAATTTTGTATTTTTAGTAGAGACGTGTTTTCACCATGTTGGCCAGGATAGTCTTGAACTCCTGACCTCGTGATCCACCCGCCTCAGCCTCCCAAAGTGCTGGGATTACAGGCATGAGCCACTGCGCCCAGCTAGGACTGGCTTTTAAGGACCTGCCTTCCTCTAGGTTATGTTACTCCTGTAATCACACATGGCCCAGGCCGGGCGGCTCCTCTCTCCACAATGGGCCTCGGCACTGGTCTTGCTGGAGTCAACCAGGCCAGCCTCTGTCTCTTGCCTCCAGAGCCCAGGAGGGAGGGCCCCTCCCAGCAAGGCTGGCTGACGTGGAGATAAGTTTGTTCCTCCTCAGCTACAGGAGGTAGAATGCTGCCCCTCCCAAAAGTTATGTCCATGTCCTAACCCCTGTGGCCCGTGACTGTGATCTCATTGGAAAATAGGGTCCTAGCAGATGGAATGAAGCTTAGGATGGAGATGAGGTCTTCTTGGATTTCAGGTGGGACCTAAATTGAATGTAGGCACTCTTATCAGAGCAGAGGGGAGAAACAGAGGCAGAGAAGCCCATGCCAAGATGGCGGCAGATACGGGAGCCATGTGGCCATAGTCCATGGACACCGGGAGGCCACAGGAGCTGGAGAGGCTGGAGGGACCGTCCCCCAGAACCTTCGGAAGGTGCACGGCCCTGCCCAGGCCTTGATTTTGGACTTCCGGTTTCCAGAAATGTGAGGAAACAGTTTTGAAGTTTTCAGCTACCACGTTTGTGATGTTTGTTAAGGTGGTCCTGGGAGACCCCTCCACTGCCCTTTGACTCCTCTGTGACTTGGTCAGTGGAGATGAGCCCCAAGTAACTCTCAAGTCACTTCCCTTTCCAGCCTGGTCAGTCTCTTGAGTTTGTCGCTGGGGAGGAGACTGATGAGAGTTTATGGTTAAAGAGATTTGGGAGGCTGGGCATGGTGGTGGCTCACACCTGTAATCCCAGCACTCTGGGAGGCCAAGGCAGGCAGATCACTTGAGGTCAGGGGTTCAAGACCAGCCTGGCCAACATGGAGAAACCCTGTCTTTATAAAACATACAAACATTAGCCAGGTACTATGGTGTGCGCCTGTAATCCCAGCTACTTAGGAGGCTGAGGCAGGAGAATCTCTTGAATCTGGGAGGTGGAGGTTGCAGTGAACGGAGGTCATGCCACTGCACTCCAGACTGGGTGACAGAGCTAGACTTCATCTCAAAAATAATAATAAAAGAGAGACATTTGAGGGCTGATTGCATCTACCCATAGGAAGAACTTGGGCAGGTAATTAACTTGCCTCTAGCCTGACTTTCCCCACAACCCCCACCTCATGGGGTCTTCAGGGCCTCTCCAGAAGACCCCAAAGAGAGGATTTCAGCACAGATGGAGCCCTGTCCCAGCCCATTTCCTGCCCAGAGTCCAAGCTGGGCTCCAACCACCGCAGGCAGCCCCCATTCCCCAGGTAATTGGGGGCTATCGGAGTCCATTAACATACTCTGGCGACAGTCCTGGCCCTAATCACATTAGCTCTGAAGTACAAATCAGGACCTGGGCCTGGAGCTGGTTCAAAGCTCAGGGGGCTTGAGGATTCTGGGGCTTTCCGTAGCCTCTGTTTGCTCCTCTCTTGAAATCCACAACCTCCCGGGCTGCTGTCAAGGAACTGAGAAGAGCCCAGAGGCCTCCCTGGGAAGTGTGAGTGTGTCTGGGGAGGCAAATCCGGAGGAGGAGAGAGATCGCCCACCTGCTCAGGGCATGTCTGGGTGCCCCTGGCCTGGCCCCAGAGCCTTCGAGGGGCTTGGGCGGTCCCTGCACCTGGATCTGGGGGGTTTGCCCGAGGTAGGGTTGTGCGCTGCGTTTCTCACCCTTGGACGTGCGGATATATTCATGGTGGGTCAAGGGCGCCCGCATTGGAAACTCACCCTGTGGTGATAGCCTAGGGCTCTGGAAGCATAAAGTCCAGTGGTGGCTCTGCAGCTCACAGCACTGTGACCTTGGCCGAGTCGCTGCATAGTCTGTGAGGTGGAGATGACGGTGGCGCCCGGCCCTGGAGGAGCACAGGGAGGGATAATGCATGACGTAATGAGCTGACTGTGCTCAGCACGCCACTTCCATGCTGACCCTGAAAGGCACTTCATGGGCCGAATCATGCCTTCAATTTCATAGGGCAAAGGCGAATCCCACTGCTCCCGGAATCTGACTGCATCTGGAAATGGGCTCTTCACAGAGGCAGTTAAGGTAAAATGAGATTATATGGGTGGGCCCTCATCCCATCTGACTGGATTCCCTGTAAGAAGATGTGAGGGCCGGGTGTGGTGGCTGATGCCTGTAATCCTAGCACTTTGGGAGGTCAAGGCAGGTGGATTGATTGAGCTCAGGAGTTCGAGACCAGCCTGGGCAACATGGTGAAACCCTCCTCTACTAAAAATACAAACATTAGCCGGGTGTGCTGGTGCATGCCTGTGGTCCCAGCTATTTGGGAGGCTGAGGCGGAAGGATCGCCTGAGCCTGGAGGCCATGGCAGCAGTGAACCAGGATCATGCCCCTGCACTCCAGTCTGGGCAACAGAGCGAGAGACCCTGCCTCAAAAAACAAAAACAAAACAAAGCAAAAACACAAGATGGGATGAAGACACAGACACGCACAGAGGGAGGAGCAGGGGGGCACAGGGAGAAGGCGCCTCCCCAGACCAAGAGGACCGAGAGGCCGAGGACCACCCCTGCCACACCTTGACCTTAGCCACCAGCCTTCCGGGCGAGAGAAGATAAAGGTCTTTTGGGGAAGCTGCGGTCTGTGGTGCTTTGTCAAGGTGCGGAGGGAACACATGTGGGACGCCTCTCCCAGCTCTTCTTTCCCTTATGCAGAAGATTCTCCTTTCCTGGAAGCTGTGAACATGAGAAGTCACTTGCAGTTCCTGTCTTTTGGTGGCAGCTTAGACGTGTAAGCAGAGATATGTTTCCCTCCTAATTCTGTCACGAGTTGAACATTATACACCTTTGCAACGAACAAATATGCAACTAAAAGGGATAGATGCCTCTGCCGTCCCCAGAGGGTGTCCATGTGGGCTGCCTGGGGGCAGGCACTACCCTCTGCTCTGTTGATTCGGATGCACACATGCTCATGTGTCGAGTTTTTGTGGCTCCTGGGGTTTTTTTGTTTGTTTGTTTTTTGAGACAGAGTTTCACTCTGCCACCCAGGCTGGAGCGCCATGGCTCAATCTCAGCTCACCTCCACCTTCTGGGTTCAAGTGATTATCGTGCCTCAGCCTCCCGAGTAGCTGGGATTACAGGCATGCACCACCACACCCAGCTAATTTTTGTGTTTTTAGTAGAGATAGGGTTTTACCATGTTGGCCAGGCTGGTCTTGAACTCCCGACCTCAGGTGGTCCTCCCACCTCGGCCTCCCAAAGTGCTGGGATTACAGGAGTGAGTTTTACATGTGTTGCTGTAGTGGTAGGGTGTCCATGTTTTTTTTTTTTTTTTCCTCATAAGCTATTAATTCCTTTTTTTTTATTGGGAATTGTAATCTCTTTCTCATTCCTACATTTGTAACTTTTCTCTTTCTCTTTTTCTTTTCTTAACTGGTATTGCCAGGAATTGGTTTTTTTCCCATTGTACTGACCTTTTCAATGAACCAACTTCTGATTTTCTTCACCTTTTCTGGTATTTTTAAATTTTCAACTGAAATAATTTCAGCGTTTGTTTGTTTGTTTGTTTTTGAGACAGAGTCTCACTCTGTCGCCCAGGTGGGAGTGCACTGGCACGATCTTGGCTCATTGCAGCCTCTGCCTCCCGGGTTCAAGCGATTCTCCTGCCTCAGCCTCCCAAGTAGCTGGGACTACAGGCATGCGCCACCATGACTAGCTAATTTTTTATTTTTAAGTAGAAACGGAGTTTCGCCATATTAGACAGGCTGGTCTCGAATTCCTGACCTCATGATCTGCCCACCTCGGCCTCTCAAAGTGCTGGGATTATAAGCGTGAGCCACCTTGCCCGGCCTAATTTCAGCTTTTAATGCTATAAGATCCCTTCATTCTAATTTATTTTAGTTTACTTTCCTCTTCTTCTTTCTTACCTTGAATATTTGATAGATTTTATCTGTAGGCTCTAATAACAAAGTCATCCTGGGCTGTGAGAGTGCCCTCTAAGTACAGACATTGCTGTATACCCACATTTTGTTATGAGGTGTTCTCTTTCCAGCTTTCCGGATAATTTAGAACATTCATTTTTATTTCATCTTTGGTTTGGGAGTTACTAAAAAGAGCGGATGATATAGCTTTTGTTGTGTGACAAGCCAGTGCCAAACGTTGTGGTGTAAAAAGCACAGCTATTTCTTTAACTCAGTGTCCACAGGTTGGCCGGGTAGTTCGTCTGCCACAGGCTGGCTCACTCCTCTCTGTGGACACTCTCATGATGGAATTCCAAATGAATACTGGTCCTTCCAAGAGCACCAGCCTGTGTCTTTGCACTTTCTGTGTTACAGTGTGGGAATCAGCAAGCACTAGCAGGGTGCGACGGGGCACTGGCGTGAGTGTCACTGAGACTCATCAAAAACTGTTAAATGAAAGTTGTCCATTTCCAGTCAGAAGGATGGAGAAAGAAAAGGGAAACATCGTGCCACTCCATTGTTCAGCAGGACTCAGTGCTGTCTGCTAGCCGTCCATAGCCATTTCCTAAGCCACCAGAACTGTGTGCCCGCCCTGGGAGACACTCCCAGCACTTTGGGAGGCTGAGGTGGGTGGATCACCTGAGGTCAGGAGTTCAAGACCAGCCTGGCTACTAAAAACACAAAATTAGCTGGACATGGTGGTGCGCGCCTCTAGTTGCAGCTACTTAGGAGGCTGAGTCAAGAGAATGGCTTGAACTTGGGAGGTGGAGGTTGCAGTGAACCGAGATTGCACCGTTGCACTCCAGCCTGGGTGACAGAGCAAGACTCCGTCTCCAAACAAACAACAACAAAAAAAACCCCAAAGATCTGTCCTTAACCTATATGACAAATTCTAGTCCAGTTATCACAAGATGTTCAGACTCCATTTGCTCACTCACTCAACAAGCTTACACTGTGGGGCCACCGTGAACCCTGCTCCCCCACTGGGGTACAGCAATGAACAAGGATGGCAAGGCCAACACTTGGTATAAAACAACCCCTGCTAAGGGAACAGAACTTAAAAATGTGTAACAACACATGCATATGGTCATTTGGATAATCTGAGGTGCCACAGTCAGGGAGTGACCTGGAAGAGGGGCCATCTTACGAGGTCTTCAAAAGTGTCCCTGAGCCAGAGCTGAGTGCTGGGTGATGGAAGGAAGCCACCAGGCATGGAAGGTCTAGCAGGGGCTGTGTGCAAAGGCCTGGGGGCAGAACAGAAAGAAGGTGTGTGAAGCTGGGCGCAGACAGAGGGTAGCTGACTGGGTGGTGGGTTGGAAGATATCTTTGCTGGATGATCTCGTGGTTCTCAGACTCAGACTCATCCTTTTTCTTTTTTAAACCCATCTATTGAACATTTAAAAGTTATTTTGAAAATCTAAACGTTATTTTAGGAGTTAATTGCTCAGTTGTTTCTAATTCCATCTCTTCTAGAAATGCCCTTCCTTTCCCTTACTGGTTAGAATTCTCAGCTGAGTCTCCCCATCACACTTTGGGCTGGGCCTTCCTCCCCCAGGCAGCTGAGAGCCCCAGGGCAAGTTGTTGACTTTGCTCAATCACGACTTTGTCTTCTCCCAGGCCCTATCCGGTCAGGCTGAAGGTGGAGGGAGACAGACAGTGGACAACCCAGCAGCCTCTGACCAGAGGCTGGGAGGCTCAGGAAGGTAGAGGGAAAGGATCAGCCATCCCCTCTCTGCTGGCTCTGGGAAGAGAGGCTCTCAGTGCCCGGGACCCAGGTGTAGGTGAAGGCCTTCTGTCAATTCTGGGGGCTGGGGACAATTCATCGCGCTCCAAGAGCCCCCTCCTGGTCCTCAGGGTTCAGCAGGCACTGTTAGCCATTGAGGACACCAGTGAGGGTCTGCACTGGCCCTTGGTACTGGAATCCCTTCAGGACATGAAAATCCTGGATTCTACCAGGAGCCACAAAGACAGGCAAGTTTTGTTCTCCACCGCAGGTCCCAGTTCCCCTTCCAGCCCAAAGAAGCCAAATGCCCACTAGGCCATCGGATGTCCCAGGGAGAAAGTGGGCTGCAGGGAGAATGGGGTGCATGCCTCACTGCTCTCTTCCCCGCCTCTCCATTAGCACCTGTCTGTCATCTCTTGCTGATGACAAACTGACGCAAACCTCAGTGGCATGCAGCAACCACCATTTTATTGAGCTCACTGGTTGTATTACAAGGAGCTTGGACAGGACACAGCAGGATGGCTTGTCTCTTCCATGACATCTGGAACTTCAGCTGGGAAGACTCAAATGGATGGGAACTGGGACCATTATGGAAGCTTCTTCACATGTACGATGTCTGGATTGGAACAATCTGAAGTCCAGATCTAGCTAGGACTGTGGCCAGAACACTTACACTTGGCCTCTCTGTGTGGCTTGGGCTTCCTCCCAGTATGGCCTCTTCAGGTGGTTGGACTTCTGATTTCTGTGTGGCTTGGGCTTCCTCCCAATATGGCCTCTTCAAGGTGGTTGGACTTCTGATCTCTGTGTGGCTTGGGCTTCCTCCCAGTATGGCCTCTTCAGGTGATTGTACGTCTGACATGGTGGCTCAGGGCTCCAGGCATCACCTGTGGTGACCCAGCCTCAGAAATCACAGGGTGGTACTTCTGCCATCATTACTGGTGGGAGCAGTTAGAAGCCCCTGAAGAGGAAGGGACATAGACACCCACCTGTCAGTGAGAGGACAGTCAAAGAAGTCACCACCACTTAGCTTTGTCTATCATTTTATCAGGAGTCTGACGTTTGTAGAGAGGCACGTGCAAGCAAGTCCTAAGTGGGGTGCTCTGGGACAGCCCAGGGCTGCAGGGTCTCTGGCTGATTCAGGTCCCTGGTGACAGGGAGCCCTTTGAAGATATGAGGTCACTTGCCAAGTGCAATTTCCCTCCTGGGTCAGATGCCTTGGGAGCTCCTGCAGAAACCTGCCACTGCTTTGTTTGGAAAGGTGGTGTCGGCTGCCTCTCTGTCCACAGAGGCGTCCAGTGAGCCATACGAGTCACTGAAAGCGCAGCTTACCCTTGTAAGCTGCACTTGGCAGCCTGGGGTTGTGCTGAACCCTTTCTGTGGATTAACAGGGTGCTGCCCCAGGTGCCACAGTGGCCGCAGGAGGAGAGGCACTTCTAGGTGGAACATGGGCTGGTCATTAAGTCACACTGAGTTGCCCAGTGAGAGAGCTATTCCCTCTCAGCCATTCTCACTCCCAGGAGAAAGTCTCTGTTTGGTGACAGTAAGTCCTTATCACCTCTCTAACACTTGCAAATCTCTGTTGCAGGAGGAAAAGAGACAGCAAGCCCTGAGGCTCAGAGCTTTTGGCAGACACCTGCATCTTGCAAGAAATTCTCAACATCATTTTGTGTTTCTTGTCATGGACTACCTTCTGTGTATGGCAACGGATGATGTTTTTCCACTGAAGCTCGTGCTGTGAAATTTTAAAACAAGATTATGTAAGTAATGAAGGAATGGATAAAACCAAAAATTCAGGTAGAAAAAAGTACACATGGTAGGCAGGCGTGGGAACCAGGGCCCAGTGGAACCACAGGAGCCCTGGAGACACTTGGAGGTCTGAGTGTTTAGAAGCTCTGTCTCAGCTCCTTCATAACAACCGTGAGAAGGGTTTGTTATTGTTATTTCCATTTAATATTCAATTTCTATTCTTTGCCCAACTGTGGGTGAAGAAACAGGACTCAGTGGGGTTCAGTCTCATTGCTCAAAGCTCACAACAAGTGCAGGCAGCACCAGGGGTCCTGCCCCCTGAACCCTGGCTGTCGCCCACCAGGCTTGCTGCCCAGGTCCACTGCCAAGATCAAGGTCCAACCCAAGCTGGAGAGTCAGGGGCTGATCACACCGAGAGACATTTCAGGACCAAACATGGGGAAGTTCCAGAGAGGGCAACTGCCCAGAGGCATCCAGAGGCAAAGGCATGGGCACTGGGGCTTGGGGTCCAAAGAAACCAGCCCTGAGTGGTAACCAGGGGTCACTTAGCCACTTGGTCCCAAAATGACCCACAGGATTAAGTCCTGAAGTTCCTCCAGTCCTTAGGTCCACCCTGCAGGTGTGTGTGGGAGGGTTTGGGGGAGACGTCGCACAGCATCCCCCAAGGGAAGAAATGGGACTCAAGCTCACACAGGCCCCAAGTCCAGGGTTAGGACATCTCACAGGATGGAACCTGCTAGCCCCAGCCAGTCCCAGGCACCAGAAATGTGGACAGCAGCTTGGTGCGGGAGGCCTCCCAAGGCCTGGGGTCTGTGGAGCTGCTCCAGCCAGAGCTCGCTGTTCCCAAAATACACATGCCATGGACCAGTGTGGGAAGCTGGGCAGAGAGGAGTAGGAGTTGGCTCAAGGCCGGATGCAGTGGCTCACGCCTGTAACCCCAGCACTTTGGGAGGCTGAGGCAGGTGGATCACAACGTCAAGAGATCGAGACCATCCTGGCCAACACGGTGAAACCCCATCTCCACTAAAATACAAAAATTAGCTGAGCTTGGTGGCAGGTGCCTGTAGTTCCAGCTACTCGAGAGGCTGAGGCAGGAGAATCGCTTGAACCCAGGAAGCAGAGGTTGCAGTGAGCCCAGATCGCGCCACTGCACTCCAGCCTGGCGACAGAGCAAGACTCCATCTAAAAAAAAAAAAAAAAAAAAAAAAAGTTGTCTGAAGAAGCAAAGTGTGTCAGCTGACTTTGGATGTGACTTCAGGAAAGGAGTCCCCAAGGCAACGAGGCCTCTGCCCAAGAGCCACTGGGGGTGACCCCCATGGTGGGTGAGACCAGGAAGGGGGAGTGCTGCTTCTTCCCTTCCTGATTCCAGCGAGTGCCCTGACATCCTATCCCACCTGCTATGGCCTGATGTCTGTGTCCCCCCAAAATTCATATGTTGAATCCCAATCCTTAATGTGATGGTGTTAGAAGATGGGGACTTTGGGAGGCAATTAGGTCATTAGATGGAGACTTCATGAGTGGGAATTAGTGCCTTTAAAAAAGGGACCCCAGGCTGGGCACAGTGGCTCAGCCCTGTAATCCCAGCACTTTGAGAGGCCGAGGCAGGCAGATCACAAGGTCAGGAGTTCAAGACGAGACTGGCCAATATGGTGAAACTCCATCTCTATTAAAAATATAAAAATTAGCTGGGTGTAGTGGCACGTGCCTTTAGTCCCAGCTACTTGGGAGGCTGAGGCAGGAGAATCACTTGAACCCGGGAGGTGGAGGTTGCAGTGAGCCGAGATCACGCCACTGCACTACAGACTAGGCAACAGAGTGAGACTCCATCTCAAAAAATAAAAAGGGGACCCCAGAGAGCCCCTTTGCCCCTTTGCTATTTGAGGAGACAGTGAGAAGCTGGCAATGTACAGCCTGGAAGAGGGCTAATAGGGTTTGGATCCATGTCCCCACCCAAATCTCTCATCCAGTTCCAATCTCCAGTGTTGGAGGAGGAGCCTGGTGGGAGGTGATTGGATCCTTGAGGCAGATTTTCCCAACTGTTCTCGTGATAGCGAGTGAGTTCTCACAAGATCTGGTTGTTTAAAAGTGTGTAAACCCTCCCCCTTCTCTCCCTTCCTCCTACTCTGCCCATGTGAGATGTGCCTGCTTTCCTTTACCTTCTGCCAAGATTGTAAGTTTCCTGAGGCCTCTATAGCCAATACATATATATATATATATATATATATATATATACATATATGGATGGAAGAAAGGGCAGGTTGGGGACGGCTGTGATTGGGTGTGGACCCAAGGAGGCTGAGGTACCTTGGCAGCTTCCCAATGGAGAGGATCTGAGACTCAGTGGAGGAGTCTTGCTGGGGGCAGGGATGGGCCAGAAAATGATGCCGGATGTCCTAGCAAGGGTGTCCCAGGCCCTGGGTCTCCTGGGCAGTTTGATTCGTTACAGTGGCCCCAGTTCTTCTAGCTGACCTAGGACCCCTCCTGCATGGGGGGGCCCGGGGGAGGGAGGGTCTATGCTGGGTTGCTGTCCTCCTTCCTCACCACAGGACTCGGACCAGCACGGACGCCACTCTCCTCAATCACAGCCCACTGCAGCCGCAACCTCCCAGGCTCAAAGGATCTTCTCACCTCAACCTCCCAAGTAGCTGAGACTACAGGTGTGCACCACCACACCCAGCTAATTTTTAAAATTTTCTGTAGAGATGGAGTCTCATTTGAACCCACCTGTTGAGCAAAATGAAAGAAAAAAAAAAAAAAAAAGAGAGAGAGACATGGGGTCTCACTATGTTGCCCAGCCTAGTCTTGAACTCCTGGGCTCAAGGGATCTTCCCACTTTGCCCTCTCAAAGTGCTGGAATTACAGGCGTTTTTCTGAGCCACTGTGTCCAGCCTCCTTCCTTCCTTTCATAAGAAGCATATAGAGGCCAGGTGTGTGGCTCACGCCTGTAATCCCATGACTTTGGGAGGCTGAGGCGGGCAGATCACAAGGTCAGGTGATCGAGATCATCCTGCTAACACGAAACCTCGTCTCTACTAAAAATACAAAAAATCAGCCAGGCATGGCGGCATGCACTTGTAGTTCCAGCTACTTGGGAGGCTGAGGCAGGAGAATCACTTTGAACCCGGGAGGCGGAGGTTGCAGTGAGCCAAGATCACACCACTGCACTCCAGCCTGGGTGACAGATCGAGACTCCACCTCAAAAAATAAAAAAAGAAACATACGGAATTTGAATGATGAATTGAGAACACTTACAAATTATTCACATTGAAGAAACACTGAGCTCATGAGCCCTTGATCTTATTTTAAAGTAGACCAGAGTAAGCCAGCAGAGACTGCATTTGAAGCGAACTGTCTTTCCAAAGGACTGTCTTTTTTTTTTTTTTTTTTTTGAGACTGAGTCTTGCTCTGTCGCCCAGCAAGCTGGAGTGCAGTGGCACCATCTCAGCTCAATGCAACCTCCGCCTCCCAGGTTCCAACTATTCGCCCGTCTCAGCCTCCTGAGTAGCTGGGACTACAGACACGTGCTACCAGGCCCAGCTAATTTTTGTATTTTTAGTAGAGACATGATTTCACCATGTTGGCCTGGCTGGTCTAGAACTCTTAACCTCAAGTGATCGCCCACCTCAACGTCCCGAAGTGCTGTGATTACAGGCATGAGCCACTGCACTCAGCCCCCTAAAGAGCCATCTTCAGAAACAAGGCAAGTGGCCCTGGGCGGGTTCCACCAGACCAGCCTCTCAGGAGAAATCCCTGGTCACACCCTAAGGACGGGCCTTCTCTTGGCATGACAGTGTCTCCTAACACTGGGCTAGAAAATCATCCCATTAACAGGAAGCTAGAAAAGCACTGGGACATTAAGACTGTAATTCAGTCTTTTAAGGGAATGACAGTAATACAGTAGCCCCTCCTTATCCACAGGGGACAAGTGCCAAAACCCCCCGGATGCCTGAAACTGCACCTAGTACTGAGCCCCATACAGGCGTCCCTTGGTATCTGAGGGGACTACTTCCAGTACCTCCCTCGGACACCAAACTCTGGGGATGCTCGAGTCCCTGATATGAAATGGCGTTGGATTTGCAAACAACCTATGCATGTCGGTCCTCCCATGTCTTCTAAATCATCTCTAGATGACTTACAATACCTCATAAAATGTAAACGCTAGCCGGGTGAGGTGGCTCATGACTGTAATCCCAGCATTTTAGAAAGCCGAGGTGGGCGGATCACCTGAGGTCAGGAGTTCAAGATCAGCCTAACCAACATGGAGAAACCCTGTCTCTACTAAAAATACAAAAGCCAGGCCTGGTGGCACATGCCTATAGTCCCAGCTACTCCAGAGGCAGCCTGGGCAACAAGAGCGAAACTGTCTCAAAAAAAAAAAAAAATGTAAATGCTATGTACATCGTTGTTACACTGTGCTGTTTAGGGAATAATTACAAGAAAAAAAAGAAACCTGTACACCCAGCTTTTTTCCTGAAACGTTTTCTTCTTTTTTCTTTCTTTCTTTTCTTTTTCTTTCTTTTTCTTTCTTTCTTTCTTTCTTCTCTTTCTTTCTTTCTCTTCTTTCTCTCTTTCTTTCCTTCTTTCTTTCCCCTTCCTTCTTTTTTTTTTTTTTTTTTTTTGAGGTGGAGTCTTGCTGTGTCCCCCAGGCTGGAGTGCAATGGTGCGATCTTGGCTCACTGCAACCTCCACCTCCTGGGTTCAAGCGATTCTTTTGCCTCAGCCTCTTCAGTAGCTGGGACTACTACAGGCACCCACCACCACCACGCCCAACTAATTTTTGTATTTTTAGTAGAGAGAGGGTTTTGCCATGTGGTCCAGGCTGGTCTCAAACCCCTGACCTCAGGTAATCCGCCCACCTCAGCCTCCCAAAGTGCTAGGATTACAAGCATGAGCCACCGTGCCCCGTCCTCCAGATGGTTTCAGTCTGCGGGATGCAAAACCCACAGATAGAAACACCAACTGTATACTGTTTTTTTCTATATGTACCAATAATGAAGTTTAATTTCTAAATTAGGCACAGTAATGAATGAGTGACTTTTTAATCTCTCTTGGGTCCTGTCCTTGACTCCCCATCGTCCCTCTATGCTAGGAGCTGGAAAATCAAGTTCCGCTGAGAGATTTTTGCCAGTGATGGGCAGACTTTCACCCCAGAAGCTGGATGAGCCATTCCTTGTTTGGCCGGGACAGATGTGGACAGACCCGCAGTGTCTGCATGCATGAAAGGTTGCAGGTCCAGATGGCTGGATCGTGCAGGTTGCAGTCCCCTCCCCACCCCAGTGTGAATGGCCGCGGGTGGCAGCAAAGTATCACACTGTGGGCTTAAACAGCAGCAACTGATCATCTCACAGCCCTGGAGGCTACAAGTCCGAGGTCAAGGTGTCTGCAAGGTGGTTCCTTCTGAGGCTGGGAGGGAGCCCCCATCCCGGGCCTCTCGCCTGGCTGTTGGGCATTTGCTGGCACTCCTCAGCAGTCCTTGGCTTGTGGAAGCATCACCTGTCTGCCTCCATCTTCATGCCACCTTCTCCTTGTGTCCCTTTACATGGCCTCCTTTGTAGAAGGGCACCAGTCATGGTGAATTAGGTCCCACCCCCATAGCCTCATTTTACCTTTATAAAGACCCTATTTCCAATGAACCCCCATACTGAGGTCCTGGGGGTCAGGACTTCAACGTGTCTTTTGGAGGAGGAGGACATAATTCACACTCTAACATCACCTACTTATTTTTTGTCGTACCTAGATCACAGGTGTCAAGAAATAAGGACAGAAAAGGGCTGGGCTCAGTGGCCTGCACCTGTAATCTCAACACTTTGGGAGGCCGAGGTGGGAGGATCATTTGAACTCAGGAGTTCAAGGCCAGCCTGGGCAATAAAGTGAAACCCCATCTGTATAACAATTTTTTTTAAAAAGGGAAGACTATGATGCCTTGGAGAGCAAATTAAGTACAATTAAGGATCTTCCAACCCTGATTGACTTTTTGCAAAGCAATTGGATTATGTCTTACAGGGAGAGGGGAACCCCAGATTCTAGGTACGTTAGGTCAGCATTGAGCTTTCTTAAATGCAGTCTACTGCACTCATGAGTACTTCCTAGTTAAGACTAGTCATGAATACACAGTGTATATAACTAAACTCAAATTTTCACAAAACAGTTTGTACCCCTACTGTGATTGATACACTCAGAAAATTTTGATTCTATAAGATTTAGTTCCATTTCCTTCTTATAAAAGACTAGCTGCTGACTGGGTGCGGTGGCTCATGCCTATAACCCCAGCACTTTAGGAGGTCCAGGCAGATGGATAACCTGAGGTCAGCAGTTCAAGACCAGCCTGGCCAACGTAGTGAAGCCCTGCCTCTACTAAAAACACAAAAATTAGTCAGGCATGGTGGCGGGTGCCCGTAATTCCAGCTACTCAGGAGGCTGAGGCAGAGGAATCGCTTGAACTCAGGAGGCGGAGGCTGCAGTGAGCCGAGATCATGCCATTGTACTCCAGCCTGGGTAACAAAAGCGAGCAAGACCCCATCTCAAAATAAATAAGTAAAAATAAAAGACTTGCCAGGCGAGACGGCTCACGCCTGTAATCCCAGCACTTTGGGAGGCCATGACAGGAGAATCACAAGGTCAGGAGTTCAAGACTAGCCTGGTCAATATGGTGAAACTCGTCTCTACTAAAAATACAAAAAAATTGCCAGGCGTGGTGGCACACGCCTGTAGTCCCTGCTACTCAGGACGCTGAGGCAGAAGAATCGCTTGAACCCGGGAGGCAGAGGTTGCAGTGAGCAGAGATCACACCACTGCACTCCAGCCTGGGTGACAGAGTGAGACTCCTTCTAAAAAAAAATAAAATATAAAAGACTAGCTGCAGTTCATTATATTGAGTTCAATACCCAGGATGGTGTCTACTCAGATTTTGAAGAATATTCTCGAGGCTGCCTTCCAAAGACCAGCCCGGGAGCTTCACTGCTTCCCCTAGGGAAGTGCAAATTGCTTTTGAGAACAGGAGGCCGATGGGAGGGGCACAGCGTCTGGGCTAGTTACAGTTGTAGGGATGGCGTGAATTAGCCCCATCAGGAGAATGAGAATCAACTGCAAGACTCAGTGTCATGGCAAAACTTTGTGACACTTACACCCCCCAGGCTCCTGTTTTCAAGGCTGCATTTGTGTGGACACAGCTGGCTAAAATTCGTCTCTCCTGCCCCCATCCCCACCCCCAGCCATGTGAGGCTCAGGTCTCATATAGAAAGACCCCTGGAAGACAGGGGAGGGAAGCAGGTCTTGGCATTTCAAGGCACGTTTTTAATAGTTTTTAATTCCTTTCCCAATTGTGTCCCTCCAGTCCAGTGGCATCTTTCTATACACGATAAACGCTTATCATGGCGGTCAGCACGTCAGTGTGCATGGCACACACATCTCAACGAGGGTCGGTCGGCACCTGTGTAAAACTACAGATTCTGAAGACAGTGGGACATACAGGAACCTCGAATCCCCATCACAGTAATATAAAAACAGTATTTGAAAGGTCCAGTTACGTCCCTACGGGCATCACACGGAAGTGGTCAAGGGTGATCAAATGCTACACCTAAGACATGTTAATTCCTGACAGTCTGATCGGGCTCTGAGACAAGAAACTCCATCATAATTTAAGGCATTTAAGACAATCATAGTCTGTTATTAGATGAATACATTAAAATCCAGAAAGTCCTCAGATTATCCCTCCACACCCCCGATCCCAAACAGCATGGAGATCTACAAAGGTCATCTTTCCTCAACAGTCCTGGAGTCTAGGGTGTGGTTTAAAAATTGAGAACATTTTATTACGTTGTAGGAACAGCAGTTGAATACGTGTGGTCCTGTCTTAGTGGCTTTGCAAGTGTCTTCTTTCTTCCAGGCCTTGGTTAAGAATAGTATTTTAAGTCAATGATTTGCATTCGAACAGAGTTTTCAAAAGGAATGTGAAAGACAAAAACTCCGATCAGATTTTCCAGTCTTGCTGTCTGTAGACTCCCATAAAGTTAATTCGGGAGACAGTTCAGAAACATCCTAGGAGAGTATTAAAGTCTTGACGAAACATTCGGAGCATTTCTGGTAGCAAGCTAAGGTCATTTTGTATAAACTCTAAAAAGTCATTCATTAAAATTAAATGTTCGGCATCACCTCGGAACTGTTTTTAAACATCACCCACCCTGCCTCTTCCACGGTTGCTTCAACGACAGGGGTTACATTTGTAAAATATATAAAGAAAAATATAAGGTTACTTGGTGACCATATAGTGCACTGTAGCAGCTGTCTGCAAATATTTTCACCATGACCACCCTTACTAAAAGTAAATCACGGGGTAAAGATAGCTCAAACGTGACAAGGTTCGAATGGGACGCACCGACGCTATCTGCAATCTTTTTTGGCTACATATGGGAAAAAAAGCCACTTGGGATGGCAAACGCCTGCACCGGGTCTGAGCTTTCCGCAGGTTTCAGGGCTTGTGAGGTAGATGTTAAACGCACTTAAGCAGGGAATGCATCAGAAAAGCAGCAGGCTCCTCCACGCAAACACTGCATCAAGTGTTTTGTACAATTGCAAGGACATTTCACCTAAAAATAATAGCTAGCTCTGGCCCAAAGCTCCCAAAGCACAGGGAAGCCCATTTGGGGCGGGGGTGGGGGTTTGTTTGTTTTAAAAAATATATTCCATCACAGCATCAGAAGCATCTGCTATCACAGATTATTTTTCATCACTAGGGTTTTGTCTGTGATTGCAGATACACCATCTTCTCCATTTCTAGCCTTCCAGTGGGATACCGATTCCTCTTTATGGAATTTATGAAACAGCTTCGTCTCTTCCCCAGTGATCACAGCGATGGGGGCTGTCGCTGGTCCAAAAAAGGCAAACAGGAGTTTATAAAGTTGTCCAGGGGTCTCTCCCATCTGGTAGATCAAGGAAGACTGACTACAGGAAAGTTCAAAGCTCAGTCTTGGCAGATCTAAAAACAGAGTGGCAGAGAGGACTTCCACGGCGCACTCTCTGTGCCCAGAGTAAACCTATGTGTCCTGATTAATCGCAGCAGGGCACAAAGGGAGCAGTCTCAAGGATACTAGCAGGGAGCCCCCTGAACTGGCTTCCCAAGCCTCAGGTAGGCCTTTCCGGACAGAGAGACGCTCCATGCCGTACTACAGGGGTTGACATCAGAATCCAGCGTCACCTTATTTTAAAACACAGAATAGCAGCACACTCCTGACAACTTTTTGACAAGTTAAAGAAATCTAATGGTAAGATTCTCCACTGTTGCACCAGAGAAGTCAGAGTTGTTTTTTTGTTTTGTTTTGTTTCCATTTTTTTTCCCCCAGAAAATTACAAAACACATCCCCAGAACCATAAATAATTTGTTGGCAATATATACATATTTAAATAATTAATTTAAATATCTTACACCTACTCTTGCATTAAACTCTTCATCCAAAGAAAGTGCACCAAGGCGGCCCTCGGTGCTCCCCTCCCAGGGGCTTCCGGAGGCTGAGGCAGGGGTCTTCCAGAGGGTTACAGCCTGGGGAGGAAGTGGGTGACCTTACTGGTGGGTGACACTCGGTTCCCATTCTTGGTCTTCCCGTTCTTTCTCAGAGCGATGAACATGCTGGGGTGCTTGTAGGACTCGTAGGCGTTGTAGTTGTTGGGGAGGAGAATCTCCTTGAACTTGCACTCGTTGGTGAAGAAGGGCTGGAGCAGAGCAGGGCAGTGTCAGGGCTGGGCCACCTCTTGAGCAAGGTATCCAGCCAGGGGCCAGGGGTCAGAATCCCCTTCTGTCCCAGCCCCCACTCTGGGCTGAGATGTCTCTCCTGAGCAGTTAGGGTGTCAAGACCCTCACAGGGTGAGAAGGGGACATGGCCAGCCCACAACAGCTGGTGTTTCCAACACCTGCCCTGCACCTAGCAGCCAGAGAAGTCACCCTTCCTCAAGCCTAAGGCAGTTCCACCGCTGGAACCCACCCCTCTGAACTAGAGAAGGGAAAGGCTCTCCAGAGCATCCTTTCGTGGGGCAGGGAGGGGCTCACTCAGGGATGGCAGGAGCCTCATTGTTGCTGCCTTGGGGCTGCCTCCTTTGTCTGGGCAGGCCTGACAGTCCGGTGACCCGGTCACCCTGCCACCCCTCCAAGACCCAGGCACAGGTGGGGCTGGAGAAGCCAGGATCCCGCCAGCCATGTCTGCTGTTCCCAACGAGGTGCCTGGCCAGACCCTGTGGTACTCACCGAGCCATAGAGCTTGCCCTTGCTGCTCATGGCCACGAAGAACCGGCTGGCCACGCCGAAGATGCTCACCACGCCCCGCTCCACGGGTGAGAGCTCCAGCAGGCCTGGGGGCGGGGCGCAGGTCATTGCGGGGCAGGTGACCCTTGGCCCACTCCGCCCCTCGCCCTGTTCGCCTCCGGGGACCCTATTTCTGGGGTGGGGGTGGGGATGAAGGGCCCGGAGTCCTCGGCGAAGGCCGCCCTCAAGGGCCACCGGGGCCCAAGCTTGCGCTAGCCCAGTTTAGCTTGCTGGTGTAAAGGACCCTCGGCGGCGGCACCCAGTCCCGGACCTTCGCAGGCGAGCCGAGCCCGGCGGTCCCCCGGCCTGGCCCAGGCCGGGGCGCGTGTCTCGGGCCACCTATGGCTGCACCTCGCCCCCTGTGCCCACAGGCGAAGGCGCTGGAATTCGGCGCTGGGAGCCCGAGCTTCTGAAGGCGGGAGGCGGGGCCCAGCCTCGGGGGTTGCTCTGGGCTGCTGGAGCCAAGAGTGTCTGCGTCCCCAGCCCCGAGTCAGAAGGCACCCGAGCCCGAGTCCGCCCCGGCTCCCAGGGCCCGCGAGCAGGTGCCCGCCTGGGGCCTCAGCGTGTGACCGAGCGCGTGGGCAGGGGCGGCCGTTGCTCCCAGCCCCCGCCCCTTCCCGCCCGGCCGCACCACTCACTGTCGCGGGTGTCCGCGTGCGCGCCGCCGATGCGGCCGTCGGGGAGCACCTGGAGGTGGAAGCCGATGCCCACGTTGCAGTAAAGCCGCCGCAGCCGCTTGATGCCCAGCAAGTAGTCGCCGGCGCCGCTCTGGACGGCCGCCTCCTTGGGCTGCGCTGCCACCGGCAGGCGCGTCAACGAGCGCGCCAGCAGGCTCTCCCAGCTGCGCTCCAGCTCGGCCTCCAGCGTGCCGTTGGGTGCCGTGGGTGCAGCGGCGCCCCCTCGACCCGCCCAGGGCGCCAGCAAGGCCAGCAGGACCGCCGGGAGCAATGCCGCCGCGGCCGTCCCGGGCCCCGACATCCCGGCCCGAGGGCCGCGCGTCTGTCAGGCGGTCCGTGCGCCTGGGAAGCTGGGGGTCAGAGCTGCGCCTGGGGTGGCCCGCGGGAGCGCACGGCAGAGTTCGGGCGGGCGTGCGCAGCGGAGGAAGAGCGCGAGACGAGCGACGGGGCCCCCGGTCGCCGGGCGCTACCCCGGCTGCATGGAGCGGGGAACCAGGCGGAAAGCGCACGGCTGGAGCTGGGACCCTGCAGAGCAGTGCGCGCCTCCCTGCGCGCCGGGCCCGCCCCAGGCCGAGCCGCTATATATATAGCCCGGCGCCCCCTCCTACTCGCCCGCTCCTGCTGGGGGCCGTTCGGGTTCGCCTGGGCGCCCGGGGCGCTGTGGCGTTCGCGGCTGGTCGCAGGCCGCCTGCCAATCAGGACCGGGGGAGGGGAGGAGGCCGGGGATGAGCGCCGCGAGTGCCACCTGGAGGGACCCCGGCCCCCACCCTTGGCTCCGCCCGGCCCACCGACCTGTTCATCCTGCCCCTCGCGGCTCCTACACTTCTGCTTTTCAGCCCGTTTGCCTCTTGCATTTTGTCCCTGCCTGTCCCCTTCCCCGTCTCCCTTTCTGCTCCCGCCGCCTGGGCGCAGCCCTAACCCAGGCACCCTAAGCTCCGAGTGGACGCAGAAGTCAGCGGGCTGCTGCCTGCCCTTCACCTTTCGGAGGCTCACAGGAAGTTGGTTCCTCTGCTGGGTCCTTGAGGACGGGCCTGGGAAGGAGGGGTAGGTAAGAGCAGAAAGCGACACCGGGACCTGGCTGGGCAAGGGAAGACCCTGTGGCTACAGGCGGGAGGGAGGCCACCCCTACCCTCTACCTCTTGGCCCTACAGGCATGGCGCGTTTCGGGGCTGGAGTTCTGAATAACTGGTGGAGATCCACCTGGGCCAAAGGGCAAGGTGGGAGAGACCCACCCAGAAAGACCTGGCCCTGCAACCCCCACGCACACACCCCTACTTGAAAGGACAGGTGGCAGGGCGCAGGGCCAGAGGGGATATTCACCGTCCCCTACTCCTTTGATACCGCAGCAGAGATATGCATGCACCATAGCCAGAGCCCTCAATCTAGCAGGGACCGAGCCAGGCCTCTGGAAAGCTCCCCTCTCCCACTCATGGTTCCACCTCCCACTGTGCCCATTATGGCCTGATGGGGCCCGGCCCAGCTAGATGCAGGCCCAGCTAGGTGTGAAAAACCCTGTTCTTTGTGGTTCCTGAGGAGCTAGCCCTCCCTGCAGGCCCGCCTAGCCACAGCTGCAAGGGGTTTGGTGCCTACCCCACCCCTCATACTACCAGCACCTGTGACCAGAGATGTCCGCAGGCCACCTCCGCCCCCTCCACCTCCACCCCATCCACACATCCAGAGCCCTGGGACCCCTTCAGAAGTCTGCTGAGGCTTGTTCATGCCCCTGGAGGGGACCTGGGAGGCTTGAGGGCTCTACTCGGAGGTGCAGACAGGGGGGCACTTGGGGGTCATCAAGTGGCTTTGGCAGGACCAGAGCCTCAGCTCAGGATCTCTCAAGAGGCTCTTTGATCCTCCTTGGACCTGCAGCCTGCCTGGGCAGCACCACCCAGACCTGGGCCTTCCTGGGCTCCAGCTCACAGCTGCAAGGTGCAACCCGGCTGCCTCTGGGCCCCTGGGCTCCCAGATGAGCCTGCAGATCTGGTGCCAAGAAGACATCCCTGGCCTGGGTGCAGGGTGCAGGGAATCTAGAACCCACCCCTCACTTGCTGTGTGGTCTTTCCATCTCTGGGTCCCTGACTCCCCATTTGCAAAAAGGCATGGGAGGTGGGCTTTCCTCCCTTGGCCTGGGTCCACCTGAACATGCCCTCTTGGGAAGTGAGACCCAGACCTGGAGACCCACCTGTGCCAGCTGACCTGAGCAGAGGGCCTCTGATGTCTTCCCCCAGCTTTTGATAGGATGAGGCCCCTTTCTTCCCAGGACTCCCACAGCAAGCTCAATTTAGGGCTCCCCAAGGACCCCTCCCTGTCTTTCCTGTTTGCTGTGAGTTCAGCAAAGGACGCTGCGGGCGGCTGATTTATCTCCCAGAACTGCAGGCATACCCACACAGGATAGATGCTCTTGCCCTTGGTAACTAGAGGGCTAACAGGCAGCAGGGCTTTTAGGAGCTGGGAATTCCCAGCAGAACTGATCTGGAATCTGGCTTCCACCTTGCCACTGGGGGTCCCTGAGCACACTGCCAACCTCTGCAGGCCTGGCCTCCTCCACTGTCCAACGGAGACAAGAAAAGCACAGGTAAAGATGAACCACGGGTGAAGGATGCTCCAGGAAGCACTCACTTATCTGCATCTGACCCCTTTCCGTGCCCCTGCCCTTGACCCGGCTTCCCACCTGCTTCCCTTCTGCTCCTGTGTTCCCGCCACACGGACCGCGTCATCTCTCCCCCTTCCCACTGGACGTCCCCTGGCCCCAGACCTTCCTGCCAGTGACTCCTCCCATTCAGGTTTGCCCTCAAAGAGTAGCTGCTCTGGGATGCCTTCTGGGCCCCCCACCCCATCCTTCTGGTGGGAGCTTCTTTGAGTTCTTAAAGAACCTTCTGCACTTGTTAGGTGACCCTCCACTGCGTTTAGATTGTCACCTCTATGGGGCAATCCTGGATTTGTGTTGTTGACAGTTGTGTCTCCAGTGCTGGGCACACAGTAGGTGCTCAATAGGTGTTTGTAAATGGCTGGCTAAGTGCACTGGGAGCTCTTCCATCAGCAGTCCTCTCTGCAAGCTGCCCTGCCCAATCTGCCACTGTGCCTGGGGCGGACGGACAGAGGTACCTGCAAAGGCCTCAGGCCCAGCTGCCAGGTCCCCACAGGAAGCTCTACACTGGCTTTTTCTTTTTTATTTTTTTGAAACAGAGTCTCCCACTGTCACCTGGGCTCGAGTGCAGTGGTGCGATTTCAGCTCACTGCAACCTCTGCCTCCTGGGTTCAAGTGATTGTCCTGCCTCAGCCTCCCAAGTGGCTGGGATTACAGGCACCCGCCACCAAGCCTGGCTAACTTTTTGTACTTTACGTAGGGTTTCACTATGTTGACCAAGCTGGTCTTGAACTCCTAACCTCGTGATCCACCTGCCTCGGCCTCCCAAAGTGCTGGGATGACAGGTGTGAGCCACTGCACCTGTACCATCACTTAGCTTGGCCCCAAAGTTCCTCTGCCATGCTACACCCCAGGAAGACCATTCTGCCAAATCCTGGGGGTTCGAGGAAGGCTTGGGGCCATGTTGGGCTTCTGGCTGGGTTAAAGTTTAGGCTGTCTCCCTGTTAGTTGTATAACCTTACAGTGTCTCACTTCTTAGCATTCTCAGTCTCCCCATCTATAAAATGGGCATTGGCTGATGTCAGCCTTAGCAAGACAGCGACTGACCCCAGGAAGAGGCTGAGCAAAGTGAGCTGTTCAGACTGCAAGCCCCTTGGGGATGGTTTGGACTGGGCCTGGTTAACAGTAAATGCTGGGAATTTGTGAAATAAACAAAGCCATGTCTTTATCCAGTGGAAGGCTCCCTGTTCATCCTCAGCTACTGGAGGGGAACTCATTGAGAGAGGAGCAGAGGCTCGGAAAGCCCCTCACAGTGACCTTTTTCGACCTTCAAAAAATCTGAAAGGTCCCTTCTCCCATGAAAACGTGAAGGAGCTTCTCAGACCCACCAGCTCAGCTGTTAAGAACTTACTTGGCTTAATAGTAATAATAATAAAAAAGAAAGTGCTGCATAAAACTCTGCTTCTAGTCCTCAGGGCAAAGTAACTGAGCTCAGCCCAGGGCAAGGGCTCAGACTGTGTAGACTTTGTAAATAGCTCAACTACTTTCACAATTCCACTTCCCTTTCTTGGCTTCAGCAAGACACCTTCACAATGACATCTTTCTTCAAAAGTCCAGGGGCATGATAAGACTGGCGGGATAGACTGGTCTACACTGAGCAGAAGCATCCTGACAGAAGTGGCTTGTTTTTCTTTAGGACCTTCAGAATAAGGGGAGATTGAACCAATTAAAAAAAGAAAAAAACTTTAAAAAAAAAAAGGTTTTAATTGGACTCGGTGGCTCACACTTGTAATCCCAGCACTTTGAGAAGCCGAGGCAGGCAGATCTCTTGAGGTCAGGAGTTTGAGACAAGCCTGGCCAACATGGTGAAATGCCATCTCTACTAAAAATACAAAATTAGCCGGGCATGGTGGCGTGTGCCTGTAATCCCAGCTACTCAGGAGGCTGAGGCAGGAGAATTGCTTGAATCTGAGAGGCGGAGGTTGCAGTGAGCAGAGATCGTGCTACTGCACTCCAGCCTGGGTGACAGAGTGAGTCTCCATCTCAAAAAAAAAAAAAAAAAAGTAGTAAAATATACGTAATACATAACATAAAGTTGATGTTAACCATTTTTAGAAGACTTTTTTCAGAGCAGTTTTAAGTTCATAGCAAAACTGAGAGGAAGATACAGAGAGTTCCCGTATACCATCTGTCCCCCTACACACAGAGCCTCTCTCATTTTAGCCATTGTTAAGTGCACGGTTCAGTGGCATGAAGGATATTCACCTTTTTTTTCTGGAGGCAGAGTTTCACTCTTGTTGCCCAGACTGGAGTGCAATGGCGCAGTCTCGGCTCACTGTAACCTCCACCTCCCAGGTTCCAGTGATTCTCCTGCCTCAGCCTCCCTAGTAGGTGGGATTACTGGCATGTGCCACTACCTCTGGCTAATTTTGTATTTTTAGTAGAGATGGGTTTTTGCCATGTTGGTCAGGTTGGTCTTGAACTACTGACCTCAGGTGATCTGCCCAGCTTGCCTCCCAAAGTCCTGGGATTATAGGCGTGAGCCACCACGCACAGCAGATACTCACATTTTAGTCCAACGATCACCACCCTCCGTCTCCAGACGGTTTTCATCTTCCCAAACTGAAACTCCATGCCCATCAAACACTCTCCCTTCTGCTCCCCCAGCCCCGGCACCCACCATCTTTGCTTTCTGTCTCTGCCGATTTGACTACTTAGGGACCTCATGAGTGGAATCACACAACGTTTGTCCTTTTTGTGTCTGGCTTATGTCACTTAGCATGACATCGTCAAGATCCAAGATGTAGCGTGTGTCAGAGTTTGCTTTTTTTTTCCTTTTTTTGAGGCTGAATAATGTTCCAGGTATGGATTGGCCGAGTTTAATTTCTTTTCTTATCTGTCAGTGGTGACTGAGCTGCTCCCACCTTTTGGCTCCTGTGGATGGTGCTGCTGTGAACCTGGGTGTGCACGTTTGAGTTCCTGCTTTCATTTCTTGCTGTGGGGATATGGCCAGAAATGGAGTTGCTGGAAGAGGTGGTAATTCCATGTTTACATTTTTGAGGAACTGCCATACTATTTTCCATGTTTTTTTTTTTTTTTTTCATTTTTTTTTTTCCAAGTCACCTTGATCCTGGGGCACTAATGAGACAGCAGGTCACTTCTTGGCTCATAGTGATGTCTTACCTAGAGGGGCCTCTGTGTCCAGGACAGTCTCCCCACTCCTGTTATTCCACCCTGTTTCTCTTCTACTCTGGAGGTGGCCCAGCCAGGTCTGGGTGACAGCCTTTGGGGACAGTTTCAGTGACTGTGAATCAATGAAGCCGCCTGCCTCCCTGTGCACAGATCTTTTGCACATATCAGATACTCAACCCTGAGATGATCGAAGAGAAACCGTGCCTCAGTTTCCTCATCTGTAAAATGTGGAAAATCCGAGTTCTAACCTCAGAGGGCTGCTGGAATAGTTGAATGAGAGGATGTGCATTCAGCCCTCAGAACAGGCAGGTACCTAGTGATATGTGCCCACAGGCATCACTGGATGAGCTACATGGCTGCGCAGCTTGGGCACAGGGCTGCGGAGCCAGGTCCTGGCCTCTCTCGCTCACCCAGGGATTGTGGGTGGTTTGCTAAGCCTCACAGGACCTGAAGTCTGCCTTTGCTGCTTGCTAGGGAATTAGAAGAATTAGACATGTAAAGTGCCCGGTGTCTTATCCATGGGCTGTGAGCCACCGTGATTGCCAGCACCTCTCCAGATAAAAGTCATTACTGCCATGTTCATTAGGTGCTGGCAGGGAGCGGGCTTGGTGCAGGGTGGGGCTGCTTAGCAAGGATGATCGTCTTTTCTTCTCACTCAGCCCTCTAGGGTGTGACCCTGCTGGTCATCACCATTTTGCAGAAGAATTAACCCAGGCTCAAAGCCTCTGACCAGCTCACTCAAGGTCATTGAGCTAGCAAAGAGCTGAGCCAAAACTCAAACTCCAGCTGTGGGTGCCAAAGTCAGGCTCCTGACTACGCTGCTGTCTGCCTCAGTTTCCCCTGCAGCAAAACGGAGCTCATGGTCTGCGTTTGTCTGCCTCACAGGGCTGTCAGGGGTTGGAACTGTGCAGGCGAAACTCTTCTGACAACTTCAGAGTGGGGCTCAAACTCCGTGAGCTGATACCACAACCCCAAGTGATTTGTTCGTTTGGAGGATCACAAAACAGACCACCAAGCCCCCAACTCCCTGCAGTCTCTTTAATATTTCAAATTAAAAAATGGTCAGAGGCCAGACGTGGTGGCTCACGCCTGTAATCCCAGCACTTTGGGAGGCTGAGGCGGGCGGATCACAAAGTCAGGAGTTCGAGACCAGCCTGACCAACATGATGAAATCCTGTCTCTACTAAAAATACAAAAATTAGCCAGGCGTGGTGGCACGTGTCTGTAATCCCAGCTGCTCAGGAAGCTGAGGCAGGAGAATCGCTTGAACCCGAGAGGTGGAGGTTGCAGTGAGCCGAGATTATGCCACTGTGCTCCAGCTTGGGCGACAGAGCAAGACTCCGTCTCAAAAAATAAACAAATAAAAATAAAATGGTCAGAGTCAGAAGGGACTCACCCAGGGGCTGCTAAAATGACCCTCTCCTTTCACAGAAGACAGTAGAAGGCCAGAGAAGGAAAGGGCTTTCCCCATGTTACCTAAGGACCCACCCTTCCCACTCAGGCGTCTGCCACCCTGTCAGCTGAGCAAGTCTTTATGGAGTGCCCACTCAGGAGAGTCACAGGGTCTAGGGACAGGGTCATTTCAGCTGAGACCTAAAGAAAGGGTGAGTAGGAGCCAGCCAAGGCAGAAGAGTTGGAGCTCCAGGAAGTCAGTGTGTGGAAACTGCTGGATGCGTGAAGTTGGAGGGGTGAGCGGGACTTTGTGGACCAGGAAGGGTTTCGGCTCCCTTTGAGGGGTGCTGAAAGTCAGGGTGTCATGGGCTCAGCTCACCCCATGGAGTGTGCCAGGAAATCCTCCACGTCATAGACTTCCCCAGCAGAAGGGGTGCCACGGGCCTGGTGGGCTGACCCTCAGGACGGCTGGGTGGGGAGCATCAAGAGAGTGGTGGAGGTGTGCCTCCCCCACGCCTTGCTTCTTCCCTTCCCTCCTGCTCAGGGTCTCCCAGCAACAAGGAAGAGAGGCCCACTCTCCTCCCTGATGCCAGCACTGGGCATGGGATTCCACCTGTCTCCATGAGAGAAGATGGGAAATATGAGTGGGGAGGCAGAGAGCTCCTCATTCCCCAGATTTCAGACCACAGGCCCCTCAAGGGAAGCATCCTGGTGGGGAGCAGGTGGAAGAAAAATTCTATTCAAAGTCAATCTTGACAACTGTACTCTCCCTTCCCCCTCCCTCTCCCTGGATGGACTCGAGGCCTGGGGAAGGCCTGACCACCTGGTCCTGGCTGAGTGAGACATCCGTGCCCTAGGCGGGTTCCTCCTCTTTCCCCTCTCTCCCTCTAGGACAGCAAAGCCAGGTTCCATTCCAGCCCCTGGGAGAAGTGTTACCTGGGAACTAGATCAGGGGAGACCCTAGGAAAGGTGTCTTTGGGGGCACCTGGATGGGAGCATTCTGCAGTCTTGCCATTGGGACACTCAAGTGATCACAAGATAAAAAACTAGAATGAAGCTGGGGGACCCATCCTTCCCTATCAGGGAGGAGTCCGCTGTTCTCATAGAAGTCAAGTCTCCTTTGCTCTCGGGCAGTTCTGAACTTGGTGCTATAACTTATGCAGGTTCGTAAATCTGGATCACTGAAGGCAGGATACATCTACCTCTTCGCTCAGATTTGGATTTAGATCGACCTCAGTCTGAAAGTATTACTTGTTTCTTGGGAGATGTGTGCGTTTCTTTGTCCAAAGGGACAGGAGACCAGGTGGGAGGACTTCAGCAGGGACGAGGCTCAGGGTGATAAAATACTCTTGCAGTTTTTTGTTGTTCTTTTTTTTTTTTCTTTTTTTGAGACAGAGTCTTGGTCTATTACCCAGGCTGGAGCACAGTGGCACTATCTGGGCACACTACAGCCTCTGCCTCCCGGGTTCAAGTGATTCTCCTGCCTCAGCCTCCTGAGCAAATGGAATTACAGGCACCTGACACCATGCCCAGCTAATTTTTGTATTTTTAGTAGAGAGGAGGGTTTCACCATGTTGGTCAGGCTGGTCTCGAACTCCTGACCTCATGATCCACCTGCCTTGGCCTCCCAAAGTGCTGGGATTACAGGCGTGAGCCACTGAGCTCGGCTATTTTTTTTTTTTTTTTTTGAGACCGGGTCCCGCTCTGTTCCAGGCTGGAGAGCCATGAAACAATCATGGCTTATGGCTCACTGAAGCCTCAAACTCCTGGGTCAAGGGTTTGTCCCACCTCAGTCTCCCAAGTAGCTGGGGCTACAGGTGCACGCCACCATGCGTGGCTCATTTCCTTTTATTTTTTAGTGAGTTGATGTCTCACTGTGTTGCCCAGGCTAGTCTGGAACTCCTGAACACAAGCGATCCTCTGCCTCAGCTTCCCGAAGTGCTGGGATTACAGGTGTGGGCCCCTGCACTGCGCCTTCTGTTACTTTTAATTAATCAATTAAGTAATTAATTAATTTTTGGGGGGAGACATAGTTTCACTCTGTTGCCCAGGCTAGAGTTCAGCAGGGCTCGATCTTGACTCACTGCAACCTCCAACTCTCGGATTCAAGCAATTCTCCTGCCTCAGCCTCCTGAGTAGCTGGGATTACAGGCGTGCACCACCACATCCAGCTAATTTTTGTGTTTTTAGTAGAGACAGGTTTCACCATGTTGGTCAGGCTGGACTTGAACTACTCGTCTCGAACTATTGGTCTCCAGTGATCCACCCGCCTTGGCCTCCCAAACTGTTGGGATTACAGGTGTGAGCCACTGCATCCAGCCTCTTCTGTTACTTTTAAAAATGTGTCCAGTGGAGTCTAAAAACCATACCAGTTTGACATCTGCTGTCTTTTATTTTAGAAAAAAAATACATAAATAAGTTTTACTTCAGCAGACAAATATTATAAACCTTTACCCATTATCTTTGTATTTATATTTTCATTCTATTTTCCACATCAATTTCACCCAAATATTCAAGATATTCAAGGGTAATTTAAACCTTGAATGTCTTTTATTGATCACTTTATCATTACTATTATTGTTTTTTTTTTTTTTTTTTGAGAGGAGTCTTAATGTGTCACCCAGGCTGGAGTGCAGTGGCATGATCTCAGCTCACTGCAACCTCCACGTTTGGGGTTCAAGCGATTCTCCTGCTTCAGCCTCCCTAGTAGCTGGGATTACAGATGTCCACCACCGTGCCCGGCTAATTTTTGTATTTTTAGTAGAGATAGGATTTTAACATGTTAGCCAGCTGGTGTCAAACTCCTGACCTCAAATGGTTTACCCCACTCGGCCTTCCAAAGTGCTGGGGCTACAGGTGTGAGCCACAGGACCCGGCTGATCATTCTATTACTATTCTTTGCAATAAAAATATTTCTATGTATTGAAATATTTAAAAAATGAATTTCTTCAGCCAGGTGCGGTGGCTCACACCTGTAATCCCAGCACTTTGGGAGGCCGAGCGGGCGGATCACGAGGTCAAGAAATCTTGGCCAACATGGTAAAACCCTGTCTCTACTAAAAACACAAAAATTAGCTGGGTATGGTGGTGCACACCAGTAGTCCCAGGAGGCTGAGGCAGGAGAATCGCTTGAACCTGGAAGGTGGAGGTTGCAGTGAGCCAAGATCATGCCACTGCACTCCAGCCTGGTGACAGAGCAAGACTCCATCTCAAAAAAAAAGTAAATAAATAAAATCAATAATTAAGTCTTAACTAACTAAATAAATAATCAAAATCAATAAAAACAAAATTTAAAAAAAAACAGATTGGACACCCCTGTTCTAATGCATTTTTGTCAAGGGTGTGGGTTTGGGAGGCACAGGTCATTGAAAGAAATGAGCAGGCCTGTGGCCCTACACTTCCAAGACAACTTTTAGGAGCTCCCCAGGGCAGCCCAAAGAGTGGCCACTTCTCCCACCACCCTGCACCCTCCCAGGGGCTGCTTGCGGCCTGGGAGCACTGGAAGGAGTGTCACACAGTGTGGCTGATTCGTACCCTGAGGCCCTAGCACCTAAGGAGCGCTCCTTTCTTTTGCAAAGTGGGAGAAGGAGGCTGTGAAAGGGAGGCTGGGGAAAGGGAACCTCGCTGGGCTGGGCGCTCTGTTCCTCCCATTCACAGGCAGGGGGAAGTGGGGGCTCCAGCTGCAGGCGTGGCCTTGGGACAGAGCGGAGACGTTTCAGAGAACTGTTCTCTCCCCTAATGCGCCTCTCAGACCTCAGCTCAACCTTGACCTTTCCGGGAAGCTTTGCCTGACTTCTCAAGTTCAGTCGCCTGCCGAAAGGTGACCACAGGACAGTCCAAATTGGGCCTTTTCAGAGAGAAAGGAGGTCCCCTTCACTGTTGCCGCAGGAAGAGGGGTCAACCCTGCACAGTTCTGGGCAAGCACGGTGACTGGGGCTGTCTGACTTGCTCCACTCTCACCACCACGCACCCGAGACCAACTGCAGGCTGCCTTGCTGGCCGATTCACTAGGAGCTCACCAGGAGGGCTTGGGGAACTCACCTGTGCCTGGACACCTGCGGCACTTTCTCAACTGTGCACTAAAAGACTGATTTCTGTCTCCCACACTGGTGGTTTAAAGGGCTGCATTTGGCCCCGAGGGACCCATAGGATGGGGTGGATCGCAGCAGGATCCAGCAATGCTGGGTAGAGGGTGAGGGTGCAGGGAAGACGGCCCAGCCCTCAGATGGGCACGGTGCCCCCCATCAGCCTGCCAGTGGGAGCCCCATTTTCCACTCACTCACCAACCCCAAGAGGTGGGCGGGGATGATCCACCTCAATTCACCTGTGAAGAAACTGAGGCCCAGAGAGGAAGTGACTTCCCTAGGCATATGTGACAGGTACCAAGCAGTGCCTTAAAGTCAGCGTGGGCAGAGGAAGACATTGCTGAGTCAGCGTCCTGGAAAATTCCTTCCAGAGGCCAATTTCCATCAGGTCCCAGAGGTGGTTTGCCCTCCGGGGTTGCCCTTTTAATCTGGATTGGATGAAGCAGGCAGATTGCCTTTAGCGGCCATGCCGGATAAAAAACACTCTTTGAGGACAGCTGCGGTGGCTCACGCCTGTAATCCCAGCACTCTGGGAGGCTGAGATGGATGGATCACCTGAGGTCAGGAGTTGGAGACCAGCCTGGCCAACATGGTGAAACCCCATCTCTACTAGAAATACAAAAATCAGCTGGACGTGAACGGTGGGTGCCCACAATCTCAGCTACTCGGGAGGCTGAGGCAGGAGAACTGCTTGAACCTGAGAGATGGAGGTTGCAGTGAGCCAAGATCGTGCCACTGCACTCCAGCCTGGACAAGAGAGCGAGGCTCCATCTCAAAAAAAAAAAAAAAAAGTACTCTCTACACTTTAGGCTACTCTCCTATTGTGGAGAGGCCAAGCTGAGCCCTGCCTGGGGGAGTAAGGGCTCCCTTACCCCCTCTCCTATCCCCACCCCAGGGTCAGGGAATAGCAGGTGGAATCACCATGTTAGTGAATTCTTATTTCCCCACCTGCCATGGTTATTATGATTGCCGCCATTGGATGGGGGGCGTTCCTGGGCTCAACGCAGCTTCTGAGGCCTGTAAGGAACGCCTGGCTGTCTCTGGGTGAAAACGTGGGCAGATTCTGACCCTTGGTCTTCTCATTTGTAAAGCGGGCAATATTAGCAGTCACTCAGGTCTTAGGGCAGTGGGTGGCAGCTGATGTTAGGTGAGCTCGCACCTGAGAGATCCGGCATCCATTCCTGTCTGCTCTCCCACGCCAGTCCTGCCTCTCTGACATCAGCCTGTGGGGCTTTCTGCCTCTTCAAGGCCAGGGATGCAGGGTCCTAACAGTCAGCCAAGGGCCATTCCTGGGCCTCTGGCCTCGGTGACAAGAGGCCTTTTTCTGCCACTGCCGCCTGCTCCCTGACATCCCACGCGCCTGCTTAAGCCTGAGATGCGGCTTCTAAGCCGGGGCAGACCCAGCCTGCTATTCTGGGGTCTTCTTTCAACTATTTTGGCAAAGACCAAATGGCAGCCTCCTTTAAAATAGCTGCTGCAGGCCAGGGGGTCATTCCCTGAGAACCAGGTCAGGCCAGCCCCGGGCTTCTTCCTAGCAGCCCGTTCAAGTTAAATACGGCCCCTGGCATGTGCAGCTTTGAGGAGGGCTCAGCTGAAATTCCGACGTGCAAACACGGGGCGGACACCAAAATAAAACCTGACTGGCCCTCCGAGGTGCCTGTGGCTTCTCAGTTTCACAGACGCGCTTACGTTTTTCGTGAAGTCACAGGGCTGGTCGCAAGAGGTGGCCGAAGTGCCTGAGTGAATGAGGAGTGGTGGCCTGTGCCCTGGCCTCATGGCAGGTCACTCGATGAAGTCTGCCTGGAATGTGGGAGCCCAGGAGCCCCCCACTGCAGCCAGATTCCCTGGGGAGCAGCAGTTCCCATAAATGAGTTTACCTCCCCTTGATTTCCAGGACCAGATGACTACTGGCTTTGCTCACCTAAATTTTGGGGAGTCCTTTAAGAGAATATACACATAATAACTGAGGAAACTTTTTTTTTCTTTTGAGACGGAGTTTTGTTGCTCTTGTTGCCCAAGTTAGAGTTGAATGGCGTGGTCTCGGCTCACTGCAACCTCTAACTCCTGAGTTTAAGCAATTCTCCTGCCTCCCGAGTAGCTGGACTACAGGCATGTGCCACCATACCTGGCTAATTTTTTGTATTTTTAGTAGAAGTGAGGTTTCACCACATTAGCCAGGCTGGTCTCGAACTCCAGATCTCAGATGATCCTCCTGCCTCAGCCTCCCAAAGTGCTGGGATGACCCACATGAGCCACGGTGCCTGGACTGAGGAAACTTTTTTTGAAAAAAAGGAAGCAGAGCCAGGTGCGGTAGCCTCACATCTGCCATGGCAGCACTTTGGGAGACCAAGGTGGGCGGAGCACTTGAAGTCAGGAGTTCAAGACCAGCCTGACCAACATAGTGAAACCTTGTCTCTACTGAGCATATAAGAATTAGCTGAGCGTGGTGGCATGCACCTGTGGTCCCAGTTATTCAGGAGGCTGAGGCAGGAAAATGACTTGAACCCCAGAGGTGGTTGCTGTGAGCCGAGATCGCACTACTGCACTCCAGCCTGGGTGACAGAGTAAGACTCCGTATTAAAAAAAAAAAAAAAAAAAAAAAGCAAGCAGAAAGGACTCCCGCCGATAAAGTAATGCCACTTCAAATTCCACTAAAGAAATAACACCCTTAGCCGGGAGCGGTGGCTCACGCCTGTAATCCCAGCACTTTGGGAGGCTGAGGTGGGCGTATCACCTGAGGTCAGGAGTTCGAGACCAGCCTGACCAATATGGTGAAACCCCATCTTTAAAAAAAAAAAAGAAATAGCACCCTGCTCCAAAGACAAATTGCCAAGTGCTTGAGGAATCTGTGCTTACCACCTGGAAGCAGAAGTGCTCAGGCGGTTTCACGTCTCAGCCTTGCTCTGGGCTACCCCCTGCACGTTCCCACCTTGGGGAGCTGATCTCTGGACAAGATGATCGATGCCTCAGGTGGGCCCCAGTATCAGGATGACAAGAGGTGGCAGCTGTGAACCTTCCCAAGCAGTGGGTGCAGAAGCCTCGTGGGTGTGTGAGGTGTAGGAGCCAGCCCTGGAGTGGGGTGCCCCCCTGCAAAGCCACCCTGGGGTGGTAAGTTCGAGACTGCGTCACACACCTCTCTTATTGGCCTGGTGATGACGCCAGGCCTCGGTCTAGGGAGTTCCTTGCCCACTTTGAGTCCTGGCTGGTCATTCCACAAACGTTGGCTTTGCTTCTTCTGCGGGTGCAAGCTTGGCTCCGGGCAGTGTGGACACAGCAGAAAAGCTGCCATGCCCACCATGGGGAAGCTGACCTCCCAGGGGAGAAGCAGACACAGAGCTAGGAATTACCTGTAGGGTGAAGATTCAGAAACAGGACGAGGGGGATCTACAGGTAGGGTCTGATGGAGGCCAGGGAGGCGGTCTCCAAGAAGTGGCATCTGCTTGACCTACAGCCGGGCTTAGGTGGTGAAAGTGCTCTGGGCAGGAAGCACAGCATGGGCAAAGGCCTGGAGGAGACACGGGCAGCCTTGCTTACCGAAGGAAGAGCAGGCAGCCTGGGTGCTCAATCCAAGAGGCTGCGAGCTTAGCAAGGCTTTAAAAAGGCTGGCTTGGCTGGGTTTGGGTGGGGTTCGGTCAGCTTTGTGTTAAAAGCAGAGCTTTCGGCCAGGTGAGGTGGCTCACACCTGTAATCCCAGTACTTTGGAAGGCCGAGGCGGGTGGATCACAAGGTCAGGAGTTCTAGAGCAATCTGGCCAACATAGTGAAACCCTGTCTCTACTAAAACTACAAAAGATTAGCTGGGCGTGGTGGCACGTACCTGTAATGCCAGCCACTCAGGAGGCTGAGGCAGGAGAATCGCGTGAACCTGGGAGGCAGAGGTTCCAGTGAGCTGAGATCACGCCACCGCACTCCGCCTGGACGACAGTGCGAGACTCCATCTCAAAAAAAAAAAAAATGGGCAGAGCAAGCACCTCCCAGACAGGGCAGAGGCATGAGTTGCTGATAAAAATTCTCCTTGAAAGTAGCCACTGGTACCAAGAAACAGACAGTCACATTACGTACATCATCCAGGAAGGCAGCGGAGACTCGGCACGTCAGCCACATGCAAGTGAAGCCGGCAGTTCAGAACAAGCCGTTTTAAGAGGCTCACCAACAACCTGGGAGCAGGATCTGGACGACGCACCTGTGTTTCTCCCCTCGTCTTCCCCTGTAGTCCCAGCTGGCCAGCATGATTTTTTGGTAACTCAGCTTCATGAGTCTTTCCAAAGCAGACAACATTTCCATGAGAACATCAGCTCTCTCTCTCAGAGACTCATATTTCATCAGTGAGTTTTAGGATTCATTTAATTTCCTGATTGCCGTTACAAGTACGGTGGGCCCAGGCCGAGCTGGGAACAAATCAGGCCGACTGCTCCTGGGCAGGGAATGAGCGTGAGCATTTGGACCCTGGCCTTTAGTGGCTGAGGAAGTGGGCCCGCGCATCAGCAAGAGTGGGGGTCCCTAGCCTGGTGAGCCTGTGTGGCAGAAGTCAGTGGAGCCTCAGTTGACTGGCTGAGGCCGCTCCGGGTGCTGCAGACACACTGTGAGCTGGTTTGCTGCATTTTAAGAAGCAGCCGCGTGGCCTCCTTGGTGGGAGACCTCTGAGGGGCTCTACTTTGCTCACTGCTTGCTGTGTGACCATAGGCAAGTTACTCACCTTCTCTGAGGCTCACTTCCTCCTACCCTTGCAGTGAGCCTACAACAAGCATGTGGACAAAGGAGGCAGAGTCCTGTGCACGGGCTGGCTACATGGTCTGATCTCTATCTACCTGGCGTCTTTTGGAGCCAGCGGGCATTTGCGGGTGGCAGGTCCTGCCCTGGGTCGCAGCCGAGGGGTCCCCCGGGACCCACGGGGCTCCCTCTTCCACACAGACGCATGTGCTTTGGATCGGGGGTAAGCAGGCTCTCTGGTACCCTCTGTCTCGCTCCCGGGCCCTAATTGTGCAACTGTGTCTCCCCGAACCCAGAGCCTGGCAGAGGCGGGAGGGCCTAGGATGGCCATCAGGTCAGCCTGTCGTCGGGGGTGTCGGGCTGGAGCCACAGGATGTTTGGTTTCTCACGAGCCATTGTGGTCCCAGGGGAGGGGCTGTTGGGCTCTGGGATGTGGACACGCCAGAAGCAGTGACCGTGGCACTCCAAAGGGGCCCCGACTCTGTCCATCTTGATCACCCAGGCCAGGAATGTGGTGGCAGAAAGGCCCCTTAGATGAAGGCCCTGATAGGTCCTGGGGCGGGGGTGGGAGCGTCTTCCTCTTACAAAGGATGTGGGTCACGGTGAGTGGTCTTGCCACAATGTGGGAGGACAGGCAACTCAACGTGGTTCCTGAGAGATGCTCCCGAGGCAACCTGATCTCACCGCTGCCTCCATAACCCTCCATGGTTCCCCAGTGCCAGATAAGAAGGTCTGATGGCTTTAGCTGGACTCTGGCTGCCTCTGTACAGCTCCCCACCCGTCATGACCAACTGGTCACACCCCACTCCTCAGATTCTTTTCTTTTGCTCTTGTTTCCCAATTCAGAGTGCAATGGCACAATCTCGGCTCACCACAACCTCCGTCTCCAGGATTCAAGTGATTCTCCTGCCTCAGCCTCCCAAGTAGCTGGGATTACAAACATCCGCCACAACGTCTGGCTAATTTTTTGTTTTTGGTAGAGACAGGGTTTCTCCATGTTGGTCAGGCTGGTCTTGAACTCCCAACGTCAGGTGATCCGCCCACCTTGGCCTTCCAAAGTGCTGGGATTATAGGCGTGAGACACTGTGCCCAGCCCACTCCTCAGATTCTAACCCTTCTATGCGCCCCCTGCAAAGGCTGTCCCCACCTTCTCTGATGCCACCACTTCAAAGGCATCTCGAGTTTGAAAAGCTGTTGGCTTTCCTTCTCCAGGGCCCAGCAGGGCCACCGTCATCAGCGCTGCACTCCAGCGCGTGGTAACTGCGGGCTCCATGCTCTGCTTCTCCCACCGCATCCCTGCTCTGAAATGTAGGGTCTCCCTGGCACAGCCAAGCCCTCCATGAATATTTATTTGCTGAATTGATCGATGGATGAATGAATCATCCTGGAAATACGACTTTTTCCCACTTAATAAGTACACTCTGCCATTTTCCCACAATATTACATGACCTTTGTAAACATTGTGACTTCCATCCAGAGGGCAGATATAATAGAATATGGTTTATTTCACCATTTAACCATCCTGCTCTGTTTCTAATATTAGATGGTTTCCAACTTTATTTCTATTATAAACAAGGCTGTGATGAACATCTTTGTGCATAAGAGTTTTTGGGTTTTTGTTTCCCCTATATTTTGGATGTGATCTTCCAAAGCAGAATCTCTGGATTTAGGGCTATAAACTTAAGGTCCTCAAAAGTATCCATTTATATAGAAAACAATAATGTGTTTTACATTTCAAAGTAGCTAGAAAAGAGGACTTGAAATGTTTCTAACACATAGAGATGACCAGTACTCAAGGTGATTGACACCCCAAACACCCTGACCTGAGCATTCTGTGTTCTATGCATAGGACCAGGCACGGTGGCTCATGCCTGTAATCCCAGCAGATGGGAGGCCGAGGCAGGAGGGTCACTTGAGCCCAAGACTTCAAGACCAGCCCCGGCAACGTAGTGAGACCTTGTCTCTACAAACGAACAAACAAAAAATTAAAAATTAGCCAGGCACAGCAGCACGCTTCTGTGGTCTCAGCTACTCAGGAGGCTGAGGCAGAAGGATCGCTTCAACCCAGAATGTTGAGGCCTCAGTGAGCCATGAGTACACCAATGCACTCCAGCCTGGGTGACAGCAAGAACCTATCTCAAAACACACACACACACACACACACACACACACATGCACACGCACACACACACACACACACACACACACGCACACAGGTGCGTGCCACAGTAAAACCCCACAAAGACATTCTGTGCATGTAACAAAATATCACCATACCCCACAAACAGTAAAACATTGTGTATCAATTGAAAAGTGTCAGCTGATGCTGTTTGGAGCACACGGCGGGGGGGGGGGGGGGGGGGGGGGGGGGGGGGGGGGGGGGGGGGGGGGGGATGAGGGGAAGAGGGGCTGCCTGTTTAACCACATTCTCACCAGCATTGGATACATTTTGTGATTGTTTTTATTTTTTCCTACTTTGTTTTATCTTTGTTAATTGGCAAGCAGGCAATGATACTTAACTTTTAGGTTTTTTGGTTTTTTTTGTTTTTTTTAGAGACGAGGTTTCACCATGTTGGCCAGGCTGGTCTCGAACTCCTGACCTCAGGTGATCTACCCGCCTCAGCCTCCCAAAGTGCTGGGATTACAGGTGTGAGCCACCATGCCTGGCCAACTTTTAGTTTTTAGTAAGTTTTTTTTTTTTTTTCTGTTTGTTTTGTTTTGAGTTGGAATTTTGCTTTTGTCAGCCAGGCTGGAGTACAACGGGGCCATCTTGGCTCACTGCAACCTCCGCCTCCCGAGTTCAAGCGATTCTCCTGACTGCCTCCTGAGTAGCTGGGATTACAGCCCTACGACATCATGCCTGGGGAATTTTTGTATATTTAGTAGAGACGGAGTTTCACCATGTTGGTCAGGCTGGTTTTGAACTCCGGACCTTGTGATCCACACGCCTCGACCTCCCAAAGTGCTGGGATTATAGGCATGAGCCACTGCGCCCAGCCTCCTTTTTTTTGAGATGAGGATTTCACTCTGTCACCCAGGCTAGAGTGCAGTGGTGCAATCTCAGCTCACTGCAGCCTTAAACTCCTGGGCAGAAGCAAGCATTTCACCTCAGCCTCCAAAGCAGCTGGGATTACAGACGTGCACCATCACACTTCGCTAATTTTTAATGTTTAAATTTTCTGTAGAGGCAGGGCCTCTCCATGTTGCCCAAGTTGGATGGCAGGGTTTTTTGTTTCTTTGCTTTTTTGGTTTTTTTGAGGCAGCGTCTCGCTCCGTTGCCCAGGCTGGAGTGCAGTGGTGCAATCTCCGATCACTGCAACCTCTGCACCCTGGGTTCAAGTCATCCTCCCACTTCAGCCTCCCAAGTAGCTGGGAGTACAGGCATGTGCCACCACGCCAGGCTTATTGTTGTATTTTTAGTAGAGGTGAGGTTTTGCTGTGTTGGCCAGGCTGATCTCGAACTCCTGACCTCAAGTGATCCGCCTGCCTCAGCCTCTCAAAGTGCTGGGATGACAGGCGTGAGCCGCCGTGCCCGGCCTGGGTGGCAGTTTTGAGACAGTACTTGGTGACTGCAGGGCTGATATGCCTCTATGAGTTGCATTGATGTTGGGGTTTCTCCTCCGTATCCCTTTATCTCCTGGGGGTCTTGGTAGCTTTCCTAGAAATGTGAGTGACTCTAGAGGGTGTAAGCATGAGCCCTTTCCTGTCCTGAGCAAACAGTTCATGCCAGTCTGTGTTCCTTTTATGTGGGCCTGTCACCTGTCACGCCACAGTACTTGCTGTTGAGTTTTCCATAAGACGGGCGCTGGAGGTCCCATGGGCCAAGCCCTGGGGATATTTCTATGCCTTGGTTCTGCGGGAGGCCAGGGAGGGCCTGAGGGGAGCAGAGGGTGGAGGAACCTTGAGGCAGGACAGGAGTAGGTACAGGGTATAGGAGCATCTCAGGCAGCCCCGTTAAGAGCAGAGAGGGTCTTTTTTCTTTTTTTTTGAGACAGAGTCTCACTCTGTCACCCAGGCTAGAGTGCAGTGGTAGGATCTCAGCTCACTGCAACCTCCACCTCCTCCCAGGTTCACGTGATTCTTCTGCCTCAGTCTCCTGAGTAGCTGAGATTACAGGTGCCTGCCACCACACCTGGGTAACTTTCGTAATTTCAGTAGAGCTAGAGTTTCACCATGTTGGCCATGCTCTTCTCCAACTCCTGACCTCGTGATCTGCCCACCTTGGCCTCCCAAAGTTCTGGGAAGGTCTGTTTTTCAGGGTGGGCCACAAGCAAGATCCCCAGCCAAAAGTAGAAGGGCTTCTCCACCTGCCTGTACAGCCACAGCCCCAGACTTAGCCCCTGACTACACTTGGAACAAAATGCAGAGTCCCTGGCTCAGCCCTGCAAGGGCCATCCTGCCTGCCTTCATCACCCAGCCCTCTGCAGGTTCCGGGCAGCCTCCCCGCTGGCCTGGCTGGAACTCCTGCACTCCAGGGCTTTTGCAATTGACAGATACCCTCCAGGCAGGGTGGCTCCTTCTTGCCACTGGGGTCTCTTGGATGTCACCTCCCTAGGCAGGTCTTCCTGGCCAAGTAGTCACCTATCTCCCCGGCTGCATCACTCTCACCTACTCAGGCTTTAGATCTGTGACATGCTCGCCACCACCTGGAGTGGCTTTTAGGGCTCTTTGTTTCTTATATTGTCCGAGAGCGTCACGGGTGTGGGCTGCATAGACCCAGGGGCAGGCCCCTCTCACATCCTCTCCCTGCAGGGGCTGGTGCCAGGCTGGCACGGAGAGGAGGTCAGTGAGCAGAGAAGGGCACCGGGCGGGAAGAGTGGATGGCACCGCGTGGTCTTCCCCGCCGTCAGAGGGATATCCCCATCTGCTGCTGTAGGCAGTCATGCTGAGTGGCCACTGCCCGGCTCCGTCCTCATGGACAGGGGAGCTGGGGGTGGGGTGGGGCAGGGCATAGAAGGGTGGCCTGGAGCTAGGCCATGGCATTCCCCAAGGACAGGGGTCATGCTCTGGACCAGGACTCAAGTTCTAGCTTCATCCCCACTCAGCAGCCTCTCCTGCAGGACCAGCCATCAGGGTGGCCAGCTGTCCCAGAGGCCCGCCTGGTCGGTCTAGAGCAGACATCAGACCAGGGATTGCTGCTAGTGACCTCTGGGGTCCTGCCTGTGCAGAGACCCTAAGACCTTCTTACCTGAGTCTCTCACACTGCCTGCTCTGCAGTGCTCCCTGTGAGGAGTGTGGGGCAGGAAGGGGCAACCCCCATTTTACAGGGAGAAACCAGACTCAGAGGGGCAAAGGGACTGTCCCACTCACGGCGAGGGAAGAGGTAGAGCCAGGTTGGAAACTGGGTCTGTCTGACTGTTCAAACTCTGCTCTAACCATGAAGACTTAGTGCTGTGTGACCTTGGGTAGATGGCTTCACCTCTCTGAGCTGTTCCCTCACTGGTAAAATGGGGATGATACTGACCACACATACCTCCTGGGATAATCCTGGGGCCTGAGTGAGAGAGCACACTTCTGGGACTCAGTGAGACGAGCTTCACATCACACTGTGGCTCTTGGCTCTGGCCTGCGGGCCTAGCACCTGCTCCTGGTCCAGTGCTCTCCTCCCTACACCCGACCCCTCCTGGGTCATGACAAGGCCACCCTTGGGGAACTGCATCTCTAAGATCATGGAGGGAAGCTGATTTCTGAAAGGCTAGTCCCTGTCTTTGTTCAGCCATAGTAATCCAGGACCTCAGCTCTGGGTCCCAAAACCCGATCACCATCCCTGTGGGGTCTACAGGTGGATGGCCAGCAGGGATTAGTGGCTCCCACCTGTGCTGGGCTGGGTTCGAAGTCATGCTCTGGGGGAGGAGGGCTGCCCTGGTCCCCTGTGCCAGGGAGAGGCTACATGGCTGGAGCGGAGGTCTGCACGGGGCCTGGCTCAGATGCAAGTCCCGCCGTGTGCCTGGTGAGGGCCCCTGGCTGAGCCTCCTCATCCCAGTGCCCCAGGAAGGGCTGCTAGAGATCAGACCTCCAGGAAGGCGGCAGATAGCACCAACACACCGCAGCCACTGTGCCCGCCAACACTGTGGGAGGAGCTGAGGGCCCGGGGGGTGCTGAGCACCAGCATTCGGGTGGAGACCACCACTTCCAGTGTCCAGGGCTGGGTTAGCTCGGCCAAGGTGCACAGCAACCCTCGGAACCCGCTAGCCCTGAAGGCTTTCTTGGCCCTCAGGACTATGTGTTTTTTGGTTTTTTTTTTGAGATGGAGTTTCGCTCTTGTTGCCCAGGCTGGAGTGCAATGACACCATCTTGGCTCACTGCAACCTCTGCCAATCGGATTCAAGCGATTCTCCTGCCTCAGCCTCCCAAGTAGCTGGGATTATAGGTGCCCTACCACGCCTGGCTAATGTTTTGTATATTTAGTAGAGACACAGTTTCATCATGGTGGCCAGGCTGATCTCAAACTCCCAACTTCAGGTGATTCTCCTGCCTCGGCCTCCCAAAGTGCTGGGATTACAGGTGTGAGGCACCGCACGGGGCCGGGACAGTGGTTCTGTGGGAGATGCTGGCCTGGCCAATCCCCCTTTCCTGGCCCCCCTGGGGGGAGGGTGGGAGTGACAGGTAAGGACACCAGCCCAAAAAACCTGCCGCCACCCAGGGAGGAGCCTCTTGTGACAGCCACTCAGCATCTTGCTGGAAAAGTGTCCAATGGAGGTTGTCAGGCTTGGGCTGGGGAAGCTCTGATGGTTGGGCTTGAAGTGGGACCGGCAGCGCCATGACCTCCAGGAGGTGGTCTCTGGCTGAGCTGGCAGTAACTAATATCACTCCTGCAGCAGGTCAGAGGACATCCATACACCAAGCATTCTCCTCTGCTCTTGACCTTTGAAGAAGCTGCCAAGAAAAAACAAAACAAAACAAAACAAAAAAACACTTGACAGCCCCAGGAGGCACACAGCTGCGTGGATGAGGAACTGTGATGCCCACTCTAAGGAGGATTGTCACTGGCCCCCAATATCCCTTTTCTCTTTTGTCCACAGTAATAGAAGCCCTAAGTTTTGTCTGGCACTGGCTGCCTGGAGTAAAAACTACATTTCCCAGCCTCCCTTGCAGCTTGGATTGGCCATGTGACTGAAGGCTGGCCAATGGAAGGTACATAACAGTAGTGGGCGTGGCTTCTAGGAGATGACCTTTGAGGAAGGAGACCAACCTGTCTTCTTTGCTACTGCAGGTTGGAATGTAGATGGGATGGCTGGAGCCTAAGCAGCCATTCTGTATAATGAAGTCAAAGCTACATGACAAATATGAAGGAAAAAGATGGAGGGACCTGGGTCCTTGATGAATCTGAGCAAGCTGATCACCCTGGACTTCCTTTACATGAGAAACACCAGTTTTATCTTACTTAGGGTACATGTATCTTAAGTTTGCTGGCCTGCATAGATAGGCTGAATTCCATTATAACTCACAGAGGGAAAACAGATACTCTGGGAGGTTCAGCTCGGACCAAGATGAACCATGGACCCAAACCCACTGGATCCTGAAAGCAAGTCTTTCCTGTGCACTTCGAGGTGGGGTGCAGGTCGGGTAAGCATTTGGAGGACCCACTCTCCTGCTGAGGGGTCTCGGATGCCCCAAATAGATAAGGCCTTGGTGAGCCTCAAGTGGACTGTGACTCCTCCCCAACTCTGGCCTGTCTCCCTCATGCTCCGGGCCTGAGGTGTCCCCAGACAATGATGCCCGTATTTCAGTGGCAGTACCTTCCCCTGAATGTCCACTCCACAGAGAATGTGTGTATGTCGGGGGTGGCAGTCACTGTGCCTGGTGCAGAGTGGCTTCTCAGACCCAGCCTCCTGTCTAAGCTCATCCCTCACAGTTAGGGACTTCAGGCTTTACCCCTGGGCCTCAGTCTCCCTACCTATAAAATGGGAATCACAGTGGCCATCCTCGCAGGGTCACGGGGTGAGTGCAGTGGATGATGGGTGAAAAGCAGCCAGCCCATAGCAGAGCACGGTGTACGCTAACTCAGTCAGCATGAACGACCCGTGGGGATGCCCCTTTAAATCACAGGTTCCTAAATTCTAGGGCATCCAAACCGCCTGGTGTGCTTGAAACACACAGATTGCAGGCGTCACCCTCAGGGTTCTGGTTCAGCAGATCTAGGGCGGGCCTGAAATGCAAATTTCAAGAACCACTGGCTTAAATCAAGAACCCTAAGACATGCCAGACATGGTGGTTCCCGCCTGTAATCCCAGCACGTTGGGAGGCCAAGGCTGGTGGATCACGTGAAGTCAGGAGTTCGAGACCAGCCTGAACAACGTGGTCAAACCCCGTCTCTACCTTGTGCCTGTAATCCCAGCTACTCAGGAGGCTGAGGCATGGGAATCACTTGAATCTGGGAGGCAGAGGCTGCAGTGAGCCGAGATTGTGCCACTGCACTCCAGCCTGAGTGACACAGGAAAACTGTCAAAAAACAAGCAAACAAACAAACAAACGAAATATCCTAAGACGAAAAACATGGAATCAAGATCCTGTTAAGACCATTGGAGCCCAAGACCAGCTGGGCAGCTGGGTATGAATTTGGCTTCAGTTCTTGCAAGCTGGGTGACCTTGGGCAAGACTTTCTTCTCTGATGCACCTATCACATGGGGAGAATTAGAATCCAACTCAGAGAGCTGAGGTGAAGTCAAAGCAACATGGCCCCAGGTGGGAAAGGTACCCACTAAATGCGCCCCTTCCTCCTCTCCTCACCATGGTCATCATCATCATCATCACTATTTTGCATAGCTCTGCTGCCCATCCTTCCTCCAGTGGCAAGGATGGGCACCTGCTGCACACCCTACCCAGGCCCTAGGCCCACTGCCTCCTCCTCCTCCGTGCCAGGCTTGGCCCTTGTGCCTGGGGAAGTGGCCCTCTGTCCTCCGTGTGCCCCTGGGGCATGCCGGGATGCCCAGGCATGGTCCGTCCTGACTCCTTCCCCGACTGCCTGGTCAGGGTGAATCAGCAGCTGCCACAGCATGTCACCGGCAGAGAGAGAGGCACCATTGCCCACCATCTGGAAAGATATATGGAAAGACCCAGCAAGGTGTCCTCAGCCGACTCTGCCATACCTGAAGCTTGTCCCTGAGATCGCTGCCATCTGCTGGTAGGCCCCAGTACTGCATGTAGGGGTGCCCTCCCAGACGACCTGGGACAACCCCGCTCCCACCTCCGATGCCACAGATTGTCCCCAAGGGTGGGGAAGCCCTGCCCAGCCCCACTCTCCTAGAAAGACTTGCAGACCATGTGTCTGTGCCAGCAGATTCATGGAGGTATCATTCATATGTGACGCCATTCACATACCATACAATCCACCCATGTAAGGAGTGCAATTCATCATTTTATTCAGTGCAATGCGACCAGCACCACCATCTATTCCAGAACACTTTCGTCATCCCAAAAGAAACCCCATACTGTGAGCTGGACACAGTGGATCACGCCAGTTATACCAACACTTTGGGAAGCTGATGCTAGTGGACCATGGGGTCAGGAGTTCGAGATAAGCCTGGCCAATATGGTGAAATCCTGTCTCTACTAAAAATACAAAAATTATCCACACGTGGTGATGGGTGACTATAATCCCAGCCACTCGGGAGGCTGAGACAGGAGAATTGCTTGAACTCGGAAAATGGAGGTTGCAGTAAGTCAAGATCACGCCATTGCACTCCAGCCTGGGCAACAAAGTGAGACTCCGCCTCAAAAAAGAAAAAAAAGAAAAAGAAAAAAACCCCATACCAATGAGCAGTATCTCCACTTTCCCCATCAGCTCCTGGAAGTCACTAATCTACTTTTCATCTCTATGGATTTGCCTACTGTGGACATGTCATAGGCATGGAATCGTAAGTGTGTCCGTTTGGGCTGGCTTCCTTCCCTTAGCACCCGGCCCTCCAGGCTCACGTGTACTGTAAGACGTATCAGCACTTCATTCCTTCTATTGGTGAACACCATTTCATCCTACGCCCATGGCACTGTACACATATAGCATTATATATGCTAACTACTATAGAAAGTGGATACATTGCATTTATCCATCCATCACTTGGTGGGCACTTGGGTTGTTGCCATGTGCTGGCTATCACGAATAATGCTGCTAGAAGTGTTGGCACACAGGTTTTTGTGTGGACGTGTGTTTGCACTTCTCTGGGGTAAACATCCAGGAGTGAATCGCCGGATCATGCATAGCTCTCTGCTCCGCAGTTTCAGAACGGCCACACAATTTTCCCCCTTCTCACTTCTTGGCATCTGCCTGTTCTAGCTCCCCTCCTTGGGCTCCATGTAGCATAAGCATTGGAGCCTGAGAGATCTTGCAATCAGCCCTGGCATGTCCCTCACTGGCTGTGTGACCTTGAGAAAATTGCTTCATCTCTCTGAGCCTCAGGTTTCTCATCTGCAAAAGGTGGCTCATGGCAGAATGTAGTAGACACTGGCATTGTTCCACAACCCTTCAGTCCTCACCTTTCTGCACAGAGAGGCCCCAGGGCTTCCCGTCACAAGCCGTGGGATTCTTGTCTGAGGGGAGCAGGCTGGAAGTTCAGGGAGTGTCTGTCCCCGGGAGTAGTCCTCAACCAAAGGCAGACTTGAGTTGGTGGAAATAAACAGCCCAGGTGCCTCACCTGCGTGTAGGGTACTGGTGAGGACAGCAGTGAGTGGACAATTAACTAGATAATTACAGATTATGTTGGGTTCTTTGAAGGAAAATAACAAGGCACTGTAAGAACAAAATGAGAAGGGGTCCCAGTTTGAAGTAGGGAGATCGTGGTAGGTCTCTCTGAAGAGGTGACACCTTTAGAAGTAAAGATTGTAAAGGGACCCAACTAGTGAAGAGTGGAGGGAAGATTGTTTTCAACAGACATCATGTGCAAAGGTCCTGGGGCAGGGAAGAGCTTGGGATCAACAGATATGTCAGAGCGCTTTATCTGGCCTCACAGCCTGTGAAGGAAGCTTTGAGCCTGGGGCCCACGTTGATCTGATTCCAAGGCCTGAGACTGTAAACACTCCTTACCAGGCAGCCAGTTCTCTCTGCCCTGTCTTCTCCATCCTGCCTTCAGCCCTGCAATCTGGGCCTTTCCACATCCCAGGGCCACCCTGTGAAACTGCAGGGTTCTCACGCACAAGGAGAGGTAGCATCACCTCTGCCCATGCTGCCCAGCGGAGGGTCTGGCATTTGGCTGCACCGGTGCCTGCTGCACTCTCTACTCAGGCTCCAGGCCCATATGCTTGCTGGATGGATAGTAGAAGAGTGGATGGATGGCGGATGGGTGAATGCATAGATGGATGGAAGGATGAAAGAATGGGTGGATGGATGCATGAATGATGGATAGAAGGATGGATAGGTAGATGGATAAAAAGATGGAAGATAGATTGATAGATGAATGGGTAGATGAATGGATGGACAGATGAATGGATGGATGAATGGATGGAAGGATAGAAGGATGGATGGATGGATGGATGGATGAAAAGATGGAAGATGGATGGATAGATGAATGCATAGTAGATGAGTAGATGAATAGGTGAACAGATGGATGGATGGATGGATGGATGAAAAGGTGGAAGATGGATGGATAGATGAATGCATAGTAGATGAGTAGATGAATAGGTGAACAGATAGATGGATGGATAGATGGATGATGGATGGATGGAAGGATAGAAGGATGAATTGAAATGAATGGAAAGATGGAAGATGGATGAATAAATGAATGGATAGTAGATTATGAGATGAATGGGTTGATGGATGGATGGATAAATGAATGATGATAGATGGAAAGATGAAAGATGGATGGATGGATGAATGGATGGATGGATGGAAAGATCGATGATGAATGATGGATGGATAGTAGGTAAGTGGAGGACGGATGGAAGATGAATTACAGTGCTTTTCTACTGAACTATACAAAAGACAGATAAATGTGTTTGTTTATCAGTGATAATAAATGAATTTTTAAAATTTCTGTCTCGAAACCAGCCTGCCCAAAGCATGACAGCTCCCAGGATCTCCCAGCCCACCACCAACACTCACTGTGTCCTCTAGACTTTTCCGTTCATTCCCCGCCTTCCAGGCCCAGGCCAGTTGCCCCTCCAGCAAGAGTGCTGCCGAAAGGGCGCCCGGGGGAGGTGTGCTCTGTCTCTGCACTGTGGAGCCCCGCCCTGCCGCTGGCTGGAGAGCAGGGCCAGGTTTCTCCAACGTCCTCTCCTGGCTGTGCAGTGCAGCTGTTATTTACAGACCACTCATCATCTGTGTGGCCTCAGCAGCTCTCAGTGACCACTGTGGGAACCCCACTTAACAGATGGGAGCGCTGAGGCTGGGGAGAGGCAGAGGGCAGTTCTGGGCCACAGGGCAGCAAATGCTGTCGTGATTGAACAACAGAAGTGACCGAGGCCACATTTGAATCCGTCGGTCTGAGAACAGCACTCGTGCTGGCTTTTAACCCTCCCAGAAGCCCCTTCTTCCACAGTCCCCTTCCTCGGTGTGGACACGGGGCCAGCCAGGCCCTCAGGTACAAGTGTGGGCTGCCCTTGGTATTCCAGCCTTTGCAGCCCGAGGGGGAACAGAGGTCAGCTCCAGGGGCTATATCTGTCGCAGCTCTGGAATGCTGAGGTGCAGTGGCCCTCAGATGGGTGGGCACTAATTATAGGCCTCCTGGTTCACCTTTCTGAGTCCTTCAACCCCTGGGAGGCAGGAGGCCTCTGAACCCACCGAGGGGTTCAAAGGCCCACTCCGAGCAGCTGAAGCTGGGGCACCTGGGGCCACCCTGCCCTCCCCATTGAAGGTACTGATTCCATCGGAGGCAGAGAAGGTTGAGTGGGCTCCAGGGCTGGGATGCAGGGGGCTGGGCAATGGAGGTCCTTATTCTCTCTCTCTCTCTCTTTTTTTTAAGACAGAGTCTCACTCTGCCATCCAGGCTGGAGTGCAGTGACGCGATCTCAGCTCACTGCAACCTCCGCTTCCCCGGTTCAAGCAATTCTCTGCCTCAGCCTCCTGAGTAGCTGGGATTACCACCTGAGCAGCTGCCTACCACCACACCCAGCTAATTTTTGCATTCTTAGTAGAGATGAGGATCACTTAGTAGAGACGAGATTCACCATCTTGACCAGGCTGGTCTTGAACTCCTGATCTTGTGATCCACCTACCCTGGCCTCCCAAAGTGCTGGGATTACAGGCGTGAGCCACTGTGCCCGGCCCTGGGGTCCTTATTCTCTTGACTTTACCCAGGCAAGCCTGTCTTCTCCCGTGGGGCAAGCGGGGAGCAGACCAGACCCTGGCCAAGCACTCCCCCTGCCTGTGCCCACCCTGGAAAGCACTGTGCAGGCCAACTGGGCAGGCAGGGGGCCCACTAGCCACTCCAAGAGGACCCTTTTTCCTTTTCCACTTCATTCAGCAATGGTTGTCGGGTGCCACCAATGCTTTCAACCAGTGCTTTCCATGGGGAGGGCATGAACACGAATGACAGCACCACTGCCGTCATTCGTACGGTGCTGCGCAGTGTACACTTGAGTGTGTTGAGGACTCCCACGACCTGTAACCATCACCATCACCATCACCACCACCACCATCACCACCACCACCACCACCACCACCA
>PVKV010009598.1:0-80247 GCA_004027835.1 Alouatta palliata | reverse complement strand
ACTTGAACCCCACGCGTGGCCGAATTAAGTCAGGAAGACACAGATGTAACCGCGTTCAGGCTTTATTGGAGATCCTCCGGGCGGGCCGGGCTCACACAAGGGAGGAGAGCCAGCAACCGCGCCCAGGTGAGCCTGCTCAGGGCTTTTATAGAGTTGTGGGAACTGGGCGGGGGAAAGGGAAGGGAGAGCTGATGTGGAGATTGGTGATTGGCTTAGCTATTGGTATGGGCGGGAAGTTGATGTGTCAGTTTGGAGCCGAGCTAGGGGCTTTGTTTGAATTTGCGCGCGGGAAGCACACGGGGCTTCTCAGTATGGGGGTTGGGTACTTCCCGGGGGCAGGGCGCTTCCAGCCAGGGATTTTCCAGTCAGTGTTAATTTATCTAAATGTTAAATTCCTTTTTTTTTTTTTTTTTTTGAGATGGATGGAGTCTAGCCCCATTGCTCAAAGCTGGAATGCAGTGGCGTGATCTTGACTCACTGCAACCTCCCCCTCCTGGGTTCAAGCAGTTTCCTGCCACAGCCTCTGGAGTAGCTGGGATTGCAGGCGCCTGCCACCAGGCCCAGCTAATTTTTGTATTTTTAGTAGAAAAGGGGTTTCACCATCTTGGCCAGGCTGGTCTTGAACTCCTGACCTTGTAATCCACCTGCCTGGGCCTCCTAAAGTGCTGGGATTATAGGTGTGAGCCACCGTGCCTGACCTGTTAAATTCTTTGAAATGTTTTCAAGCCATATGGTCCTGAGCTTTCCTTTGTTGGGTGGTGTTTGATTACTGACTTGATCTCTTGTGAGAGGCCTGTTGAAATTTTCTAGTTCTTCTTTAGTCAGTTTTAGTAGTTTTTGTGTTTCTAGGAATTTGTTGATTTTATTTAGGTTATTCAATTTGTTGGTACACAATTATTTATAGTATTCTCTTATAATCATTTTTATTTCTGTAAGATTGAGAAATAAAGCTTAGAGAAACAAAAGTGGGATAAATAAATGAAGTAATAATGTTCATAAATAACTTATTTATATTATATTATAATTATATAATAATTTTATGTAATAATGTTAATATTTAATAGTGTTTATAATGTTTCATGTTATAAAACATAATATTCTCACTTTCATTTATGATTTTTGTGTATTTGTTAGCCTTTTTGTTTCTTAGTCTAGCTAAAAGTTTGTTAATTTTGTCTATATTTTCAAAGAACCAATTTCTTGTTTCATTAACTGTTGTTTTTCTAATCTCCATTTCATTTATTTCTGCTTAGTAATTATTTATTATTAGTTATTCATTTATTATTACTTAGTTTGCTGTTCTTTTTCTAGTTCCTTAAAGTGTAAAATTTGGTTATTGATTTCAGATCTTTTTTTTTGGATAATATATATTTCATAACTATTAACTTTCCTCTGAGCACTGCTTTTGCTGTATCCCATGAATTTTAGCATGTTGTATTTTTATTTTATTTTAGGGTATTTTCTAATTTCCCTTGTGATTTCTTTGACCTAACAGTTGGTTAATGTTATATTGTTTAATTTTTATACATTTGTGAATATTCCAGCTTTTCTTCTGTTATTGATCTCTAGCCTCATTTATCGTGGTTGAGGAAAATGCTTTCTGTAACTTCAGCTTTTTAAACTTTATCATGACTCGTTTAGTGGCTTAATATATTGTGTATCCTGTAGATGTTCCATGTGCATTTGAGAAGAATAAATATTCTGCTATTGATGGTGGAGTGTCCTATATATGTCTGTTAGATGTAGTTTGTTTATAGTATTGTCCAAGGCCTGTATTTCCTTATTAATCTTATGTCTAAATATTCTATTTATTGTTAAAAAGTGGTGCATTGGGCCAGGCCTGGTGGCTCTTGCCTGTAATCCCAGCACTCTGGGAGGCTGAGGTAGGTGAATCATGAGCTCAGCAGTTTGAGACTAGCCTGGTCAACATGGTGAAACCTGTCTCTGCTAAAAATACAAAAAATTAGCTGGGCATAGTGGGAGGCACCTATGATCCCAGCTACTGAGGAGGCTGAGGCATAAGAATTACTTGAATCTGAGAGGCAGAGGATACAGTGAGCCAAGATTGCACCACTGCACTCCAGGCCTGGTGACAGAGTGAGACTGCATCTCAAAAAAAAAAAAAAAAAAAATGCATTGATGTCTCTCACAATTATTGTGTAGTTGTTTGCTTTTTCCCTGCTACTCTGTAAATTTTTGCTTTATATATTTGGTTCTCTATTATTAGGTGAATATATGTTTATAATTTTCATATCTTCTTGATATATTTACACTTTTATCTATATATAGTGTCATTTTTGTCACTTGTAACAAATTTTGACTTAAAGTCTATTTTGTCTGATTTTAGTATAGCTATCTCAGGTTTCTTTTAGATATGACTTACATGGAACATTGTTTCTCATTCTTTCACTTGCAGTCTGTTTGTGTCTTTGGATCTAAAGTGAGTCTCTTGTCACAGCATATAGTTGTATCAAGTTTTAAAAATATATGTTTTACTAATCTCTGGCTTTTTGTTGGAGAATCAGTTAATTTACACTCTAAATAACTTCTGATAAGAATCTAGGGCTTACTTCTGCCATTTTTCTATTTATTTTCTGTATGTCTTATAGCCTTTTGTTCCTCATTTGCTTCACTACTGCCATATTTTGTGTTTATCTTTTTGATGTGTGCTTTTTTGATCCCTTTTCCATTTTTTTATGTGTACATTTTAAAGACTTTCTTTGTGGTTTCTATGGGGATAACAATTAAAATCCTAAATGTATAACAACCTAGTTTAAATTAATGCCAATTTAGATTCAATAAGATATCAACATTCTGTTTCTGTACAACTCTCTCCTCATATTATTGTTTTTACAGATTACATTTTTATACATTGTGTGTCTGATAACATGGATTATAATTATTATTTTATGCATCTATCTTTTAAATACTGTAGGAAATAAAAAGAGAAGATAAAAACAAAAATACAATAATACTGGCTTTTATATTATCATATAGTTACCTTTACTAGAGAGCTGCATTTTTTCACATGGTTTCGGGTTGCTCCCTAGTATCCTTTTGGTTCAGCCTAAAGCACTGCCTTTAGCTTTTCTCAAAGGTTAATATTACTTATGAATAACTCCTTTGGTGTTCGTTTTTCTGGAACTGTCTTAATGTTTCCTCTTTTTTGAAGGACAATTTGCCAGACATAAAATTTGTGGTTGAAGTTCTTTGCAGTACTTTAAAAATGTTAACTTGTTTATGAGCTCTATGATTCTGATAATAAATCAGCTGTTAATATTATTGAGGATCCCTTGTATGTTGGATGAATTGCTTCTCCTTGGCTGCTTTTCAGCTTCCCTCTTTCCCCTCAGTTTCCAGCCATTTGATTATAATGTGTCATGGTGTAGATCTCTTTACATTTATTCTTCTTGGAGTTTGTTGAGCTTCTTGAATGTGTAGATTTTTCTATTTTGCAAATTTGGGAAGTGCTCAACCATTATCTTTCCACATTCTCTCTGCTATTTCTTTTTCTATTCTCCATTTGGGGTTCTCATGACATATATGTTGATGTGCTTTATTATGTTCCACAAATCTCTTTGACTTCATTTATTTATATTTAATTTCATTTTTTCTTTCTTCTGCCTGCTTAAATCTGCAATGAAATTCTTTGGTAAGTTTTTCATGTTAGTTATTGTACTTTTTATTTCCAGAATTTCTGTTTAGTTCGTTTCTATAATTTCTCTCTCTTTATTGATATTCTCTGCTTGTTTATACATCACATTGCTGATTTTCTTTAGCTCTTTGATTTTTTAAGGACAGTTGATTTAAAGTCTTTATTCAGTAAGTCCAAGGTCTGTGCTCCCTCAGGTACAGTTTTTGTTAATTTCTTCTTTTGATGAGCCACGGTTTTTGTTGTGTCTTGCATTTTAAAAACTGGGCATTTAAAATATGATAATGTATTAAATCTAGAAGTCAGATTTTTCCTTCTCTTCTGGGTTTACTTTTGTCCCTTGCTGTGGCATGTAGCTATTTCTTTAATGACTTTTTGAACTGATTTCTTAATGTAGTATTCTTTTTCATGTGTGATCTCTGAGGTCTCTGTTCCTTTAGCCTTTGTTCAGCTAGTGTCTTGATAGAGAATAACTTGAATACCAAAAGACAAAAAAGAAGAAACAAAAGAAAAACTAAAAAATTTAAAAATCAGGAAAACCAAAACAAAAAACCTCTCCCAATGTTTACAGATTGGATCTTTGCTGACAAACTTATTCAACACTTTGCTAGACTATTTTTAAGCTCTGGCTTAGCCTTCACCTCCTGTTTGCATTGATCCTGGAGATCATCTGGAGCTGAAATAATAAGTTTTTATTAGTGAGCATGTGCATGGATTTTTAAATTCTTCAATATCCATGAATGCTATGCATGTCCTATTTCCCAAGGAAACTCTCTCTTCAGCATTTCTGCCCAAGCTTTGGGTGCTCTATTATATGCCCCAACTATAATCTTTTGTCCCAGGTAGCTGTGGGTTATTTGATACCTTACAGTATTTTCAAGGAATCTCTGATGCATTTCTGCTCTGAATGAGTCCCCAGTTAGAGACAAAGTAAGGTTCTTTGCATTATTCCCCTAGGGAGTTCTAATACAGGTTATAGCAAATGTAGTTTTTTGCAAATAAGATTATCTTTGCTTCCTTTAGAACCAAGGACCGGGGTTGCCTACTGGGGAAGCCACCTGCAGTTTTGAAGACTGCTGTCAAGCCAAGGAGAGAGTTGGAGCAGGGGCAAATACAAACACCACATACTTTTCTTACTGTTTTTAAGTCTCCTTTATCTTTTATTTTTAATTTTTTTGGTTTCAGCATTCTCTTGTTCGTTATCAACCTATTTTCAAGAGTCCTGTTAAAGTTGATTCTGACGCTTTTCTTTGATTTTTGGATATTTCTGTGGGAACCCAGGCTCTTGGTGCTGCCTACCCTGTCATCTTCACTGATACCACTTGCAGTTTACTTTTGGGGCTTTAGTTATCCACGTTTAATATGCGCTGTCTGTTGAATACTATTTCCTTTTTACTTCTTTTCTCTTATTAAATTATTTGCATATATTTATTTTAGAGTATAGATACTCTAGGTCTTCTCTTTACCTTATGAAGTCCACTACCCCCATAAAAAAAGATGCATTCAAAGTATAGTTGATAAATATGTAATGTTAAAATGTACTTCATTTTTTTCTTTCACACAGTTACAGATTTAATAAATCAAAAAGATCATTTCAGAAATAATCTTTGTGCAAGTTTTAAAAAATTCTGGCTGCTAAAAATAAAATTGAATTATTGGGAAAGGCAAGAATTTTGAATAGAATAAAATAAAAACTTTTATGAAGTTAAAACAAATTGTTTTGTTGAATATTCTTTATAAGAAATAATTACCATAGAGTCTTCAAGATTTTATTATTAGAGATAAATGGAAATTATCTCAGCCATTTTGAAAATATGATTTTAAACTTTAATATTAATTAGAGTGCTGCTCAATAGTTTACTAACAGAGGAGGTAAGGAATACTTTTGGAGAAAGTATTAATTTATGAATTATAATTGAATTCTCATGTTATATAGTCTCTTTTAATAATTAGAAAGCAGTTAATGGAAGAAAAAAGCATGTTCTCATTAATGATATGAAAAAGCATTGAATTTAAATAAAAGGAAAAGGTAGCTTTTGATGAAACTTCAGTCTGAATTGTCCAAGTAGTTAGACTGAAAGGACTTTAAAGGCAAAATTTTGTTGGGGTTTGAGAATACCAAAATTTAGGATAAAAAATATTTCTTTTATCCTAACTTCTTTTGTTTTGTTTTAAGAGAAGAAAAAATTTACATAGACTCTTTGTGTCCCAGTGAGAGGAAATAGGGCACAAAAGGCCATCTAAAGGATGAAATTCCCATAAGGAGTTTTCTGAACCACTTATATCAACTGGTCAGAACTTAGTTTTAATTAAATTTGCTGGGCTTGGGTGGTGGCAGGACAATAGCGTGTTTTAAGGATAGAGGGTCAGCTTTAACCAATTTTGAATTTCCTGGCCCCAATCCATTGGTGTCACTACTTTAGTGTTATTTAAATGCAGGATTTTCAATTTAATTCCCTTTTAACGGAGATAAAAACCACAGTTTCTTTTTCAGAAAACTGCCAACAAGTCTCCCTGTGCTTTATTAAGTAAACAATTGCATTTTCAGTAGAGAAATGCAATCTAAGTGGTAGCACATTAAAACATTATAGTGTAAACGTACAGATGAAAATCCTAAAAATGAAACAGGTTATTCATAGCAGTGAATTCATTCATATATATTTTAAACTCAGTGTGAATTTCTTTATAAAACAGGTTTAGGATATTAACTATAAACATTTGATTCATTTTTATAAGACAATAACAAAAGTCTGTTTCCCTTTTATGCTTTGTATTAATTATAATTTCTGCTCTTATACTTTGTGATTTTGAGCAATTTATACTTCTTTATATTGAATATGTAAAAATTTTAGGCCCATTTAATTTTTTGTAAGTTTCAGAAATAACTTTTGCCAGGTGTGGTGGCTCAACGCCTGTGATCCCAGCTCTTTGGGAGGCTGAGGTGGGAGGATCATTTGAAGCCAGGAATTTGAGACCAGCTCAGGCGGCATAGCAAGACCCCCACCTATAGAAGAAATTTTTAAAAATTAGCATGCTATGGTGGTATGTGCATGTAGTCTCAGCTAGTCAGGAGGCTGAGACAGAGGATCCCTTGAATCCAGGAGTTCAGAGCTGCAGTAAGTCATGGTCATGCTATTGCACTTCAGCCTGGGTGACAGAGTGAGACTCCATCTCTAACAAAAAAAAAAATAAAGGAAGAAATAATAACTTTGATCATATTTTGTTTGTATCCATTTGAATATCTGCCTTTTCATTCTTAGTAATATTTTAAAATATGGATTATTTTCTAATAGTGACCTGAATTTACATATTTGAATAGTGAGCACTTACTATGTTAAAATTATTAGAAATCAAGTGAAGGAATTAAATAACTAAATAAAGTGACTTTTATAATCTTCATGGTATTTCTGTGTTTATTATATATTTTAAAGAGGCCGTTGCCAGATTGCCTTCCATGAAAACCTTCTGTGCGTACGTTCTCTCTTCCGTGATTGCCCTTTCTTTCTTCATCTAGTTAAAACATTCCCATTCTTCAGATTTTAGCTCAGGGATCAATTACTTGAGTGCCTTTTCTGACCTCCCTTACCATATTACCTCCCCACCCTCCTCCCACCCGACCCCTCTGTATATTCTCATAACATTATCCCTCTCCTCTCTGGCATTCATAATAGTTTCCAGTTTGACTTTTTTGTGATTATTTGATTAATATTCATTTCCTTGACCACAGGGAAAACTCAGGAGGGCAGGGAACTTGCCTGATTTTGCTTATCATCAGAATTCTTGAGCCCTGCATAGGCCTGGTCCAGAGCAGATTCCAGTGAGTGCTTGCCTGTTGTATGAACACTGTACTCTGAAGTACCACAACGTGCTGTCCTATTTTGTGCTGATAAATGAACTTGAAATAATTTTACTAGAAAATAAAATTTATGTATTATATGTATGCAAAATAAATCTTAATTAGGAACATTAATGCAGATATCCTAAATAAAATATTAGCAAATTATATCTAGCAATGATCATATCAAAATAATAATACAGAGAATAATACTAAGAATGTTTCAAGACCAGTAAATGAAATAGTGACTGGAACATGGGACTAAAATATAGTTTGGAGATTGGATAGAAAATGTCCATATAAAACCATTTGTACCTTGTGTCTTTTTAGTGGTATATTTTTGGTTAAATATAACCAAAAACTGGTATGTTTAGTCAGTTTTCTTGGTTAAAACTGATCATATATATTAGATAAGGGATATGTATTAAATTGTTTCTTTGCTTTTCTGGATCAATTCCTCCCGACATCACCCTGAGCTGTCAACCTTCCATCTCCCCTGTTCCTTTATTTCTTAGTTATGGTAGATTTCCAGCCTTCTGACAACACATTCCTGTTTTTTCTGGAGAGTTCCATTAGGCATTTCTCCACGTGACTGTCTAGTTAGGCTTAAAAAAAGTTTCTGTCCTAGGATTTGTTTTCATCTAGTTCATATCCGGGCAGAAAAAGATGTGATCAAAAGATTTCATTGGTTCTGTTTGCTGTGTTTTCTTTGCTGGTCTTGCCTTATTCTACCATGGCTTTATAACTGTGTGTCCCAGTGTGGTTTGTTTTGAAGCTTTCTCCTCCCTGGGGCATACTGTCAAAATTCATTTATAGTGACCCACACTGAGATTTTCTTTTGTAAGTCTTTAAATATTTTGCCATTCCAAACACTCCCCTAAACCTACTAAAGACTCCTTAAGTCTCTAAGGGACATATGGGAGAAAAATCACTGATATACTGTTCTTGACAGATACGTAGGTGAAAGATAAGAAAATAAATCAGCAAGTGGTGGTTGCTCTTTTAGCAGCCCTGCTTTCTCAGACTTTCCAAACTACCAAAGTGAAAAAAATACAGAGGAAATACTTAGTGTTCTTGCTTTTCTATGTGATTATGTATCTGGCAAAATTTGGCATATGTAATATGTATGTTTAATTTCCCTCCTATTGTTAAATATGAGCTGAAATAGGATACATTTGAATTATGATACCTTCTTCAAGAGGTTCTTTAGACCAAAATAGGTTTTATTATTTACAAAAATAATGGTAAATATTATGAATTGTCTCTAGTATTTTTTTTGATGTGTGTTTTAAAATTGAATTGGTTGGAATAGTATTTGAATGTGCTTTACTTATGTGTAAAATATTATTGTTTACTATTTTTCTGCAGAGCCCCAGACCCTAGCCCCTATACACATAAACACCAAATAATTTGCTTCCATTGAGTTAGCATAAAAATCACCAAGACTTCAGGATAAATACCCATAAAGTAATGTCTCAGAATGTGCCTTTTTGTGGAAAAGGTTAATGTAGCCGATTATTAGTATAATTAGAAAATCTTGAAAAGAGAAGTTCAGTTTCTGTGTGAAGTGCTGCATTGATTAAGCAGTGAGAGTACACCTAAATGCAGGAGGTGCCCACATTTAGGAGTAGCCACAGTACGCCATGTTACACTAGCTCTACATTTACATGCATGCTCCTTGTTTTGTTTGTTATAGGCTTTCCTCAGAGAATAATGTGTTGCAAATAAATGTTGCATGTGTATGTAGGCAGTTTTTGTTTAGTAGGTATTAGAGTAAATGACTATGAATTTGTTTCTAAGAATGTTCTGTGTAAAAAGAGATCATTTTATCATTTTAGTACGTTATCTATAATGTCAAAATGGTAATATTTAGATGAAATTATTTACTTATGATTGTGTGGACCCTGAAAACAGTGTACATTACATCTATAAATTGTTGTAAGGAATATCATATTACCGAATGTTTAACATTAATTATACTTTATCACCAACTTCTTTAGAGCTTAATGTATTGATTTATTTGTACTTTGTAGAGCTTCAAACAAGGTACTATGCTAAAAAATTCTTACAAATCAAAAAATGTAACTAGTTTCTTAATACACAAAAACCCTCACTACAAATGACCTGCTGACCTTAATTCCCAGGAAACTGTCACATTACTTCTTTACCCCTTTGTCTAACTTAACAATGTGACCCAAAATACTGCGGAGCTTTAAAGTTTCTCAGCATTGTAAGGTCAGGCTTTGGTCACCATAGTTACAGTTTAGATCTGCAGGGCAGAGGTCAAATAGATTAATGATGTCAGACACATCTTTAAATGGTTCTAACACCACTTCACCATGCGGTAAACATCTGAGCATATTTGATATGACAAAGGTATTCTTCAGTCTTGCTAATAAAAGTATCTTTGGAGATGTCTGATAAAAAAGATTTTTTTATAAGAACTTGCAATATTGGGCTGTGGCATCGGCAATAATAGTTGGCTATTAGATTTGTAATAGAAGATGCAGATTGAAAAGTATGTTCAGTAGTTCAGATTTACACTTTTCTGCATGTCTGTGTTTTGTCTATCTGTCATAATCTAATTGATCGTCCACCTATTTACAAATAGATATCCTCACTCCCCTGTTAATTTATGGCTAACCATGACAGTGGATAGAAAAAACAAGCTTTCTGATTAGGAGTTTATGCTTCTTTTGTGTGTGAATGACACTTCTATTTTCTCCCAATTTGGAGAGTATGTAATTAAAACAAAATTATTTAGAAAAATATATTTGGAAAATCTTTCTCGCATTAGAGAGCAGATAATTATCCATTAGTATTTTATATCCAGATACCTTTTTTATAGCCTTGGACTCTATTTACAGATCATGGGTTGTATATTCAATTTTTTTTTTGTCCTACAAGGAAATTGTTTCCTCCCCTTTGAATCAGAATGGAAGGAGAAAAAAGAAACTATTTTAAAGTGAGCATTACTTCTAGAAAAATTCAAATTTTTTTTTTACAAATAAAAAATACTCTATAGATAAATTATAATCAAAAAATGCAGAAATACTTACAGATGAAACAAAAATAGAATATGTGTATTTAAAGCTCTGCCAGTATGGAATTTTGCAGCCAGTAGACAGAAATATGTTTAAGCAGTAGGCTTAGGTTAAGTTAAACATTAAAGGATACCCTGTTTCTGAAGGTTTTGTTTCCCATGTGTATTTTGTGCAGCTGTAAGATTTTAAGCTTGCTGGAGCATTTGCTCTTGATCACATACTATAAAGGTAGACAAAGGGGAGAATGAGGAGGTTTGGCAGCTGGGAGGTGTTAATATGGAATTTAATAGCCAAGAAGAAGCAGGTTGGGGCTTTTCTAGGTGAAACAGAGATTGGCAGCTGGGAGGAGGAAATAAGTCCTGGAGTCTGAGAAGAACTGGTAGTTCAGTTGCTTCTGAGTTTCAAGTGACAAGCTAGCTTTCATGTGAATGAATGGATTGTCTCCGGTTTTGCTTTCAATTCAATGGAAATCATTGCCTTGTAGATATCGTGGAAACCAGCTCCTCAGCAAAGACATTAATTGCTGACCTGTTTGGCAGCACTTATGGACAATGGTTCAACAAACTGATGGAGTATTCTGTTTGGTCATTATGCCAGGAGAATGGCAAATCAATATTTAACTACCATTTGAAGAAGCTACACCCTTGAAATGCTGGTTTAGTATAAAACTGTTTGTTTAGGTATGGGAAGTGTCCTGAAATGCAAGAAAAATGATTTTATTCTAAATGTAGAAAAGTTTTGTAGTCAAATAAGGTATCAGGTTGAGTTCTGACTTTCAGAATCTGAAATATTATTCTGTTTCTGTAAAAATTGCTCTATGCCTTGCTTTTAGATTTCTTGCTCCTGACTCATTATTAAGGTGGGTAAACCAACCAGTACTTAATATCTAAATATTTATTTATCAAAAATATGTGGAATTGGGGATACTACATTTTATTTATTCTTCTTCCTTGAAGTCTACTTTTCTTGTCTACCTTCTATGCCTTTTTATTTTAATTTTTAAAATTTATGCATTTACACTTTTGCTAGTGTCCTGACCAGAATTGTACATATATTGCTACTGTAGTGCATTAGTAACAGTTTCCAGTCCTTGGTGCATATTAAAATCATGTGGAGAACATTAAAATCACTTGAGCATAATGCCCAGACCCACCCATGACCAGTTGAAATAATATAGTGAAAAGAATGCAACCTTTAGGGCTGGATGTGGTGGCTTATGCCTATAATCCCAGCACTTTGGAAGGCCAAGGTGGGAGGATCTTTGAGCCCTGGAGTTCCAGACCAACCTGGGCAACATAGTGAGACTCTGTCTCTGCAAAAAAATTTAAAAACATTAGCCAGGCGTAGTGGCATGTGCTTGTAGTCCCAGCTACTTAGAGGGCTGAGGTGGGAGGATTGCTTGAGCCTGGGAGATTGAGGCTGCAATGAGCTATGATCGTGCCACTGCACTCCAGCCAGGGTGACAGAATGAGACCCTGTCTCAAATAGTAATAATAATAATAGCAATAATTATACACTCTTTGACTCTTGGGAACCATACTTCCCTTTGGCTCTGGTTCTCTCACATAATAGCCATGTGATACTGGGAAAGTTACCTGACCTCCCTGTTTTCTTATCTATAAGAGGCAATAATAATAATACTTAATAATAATAATACTTAAAAGGCAATAATAATAACACTTAATACTTAATTTGAGGATTTTATAAAATATTGGCATAACTTCTAGCCTAATCCCTGGCAGATAGGAGACATTCAATAAACGATAATAAATATCACTCTCTCCAATTAGCTTGCTGTGGGACCTTGGGCAAGTCCCTCTTAGCCTTTTCAAGCCCCTTTTCTTTACCTACATAATGCAGTTAAACTTGCCAATCTCAAAGAGTACTTGTGAGCATCAAATTACAGATGAGTGTTGAAGGACTTTGAAGAATAGAGAGCAATGTAGTAAAGCAAGATGTAGCTTGTACTATTGCTAAAGCTCCTAGTTCTAAGGCTCAGAGAAAACACCATCAAAATTTGAAACTGTTTGTTTCAAATTCAGTACTTCATTTATCATTTTCTCAGCAAGTTTCCTGGAATGCTCTAATGAGTTGCAGACCACACCATCACTCCTGTGTTATTGAATACTTAGAGTGACAATATCCATGAAGATTTTTCACCACCTTGTTCTGTCACTGTTTGGAATTTGTCTCATCACTATCAATCACATAGAATTAATGCAGACTTGAGGATTTTCCTTAGCTTTTTGCAACCCTGTGCATCCCTCTTGGCTATAAATACCACTTCTGTAGAAGAGATAAATTGCCTTGAGGCTGCTCCCTGCCTCCTTTCTGAGCTGATCTTGGTATTTCTTCACCTGCACATCTTTTTAGAAGCCCAAGGAGAGAGTCAGAAGCCAACTAAGTTGAATTTGGCTAGAGTTGTTCACCTATTAGCATTTTGCTTTACTTAATTCACGTTTTTATTGCCATCAGCACGTTGTCTTATACTTACAGATTTTTTTTTTTTTTTGCAGTGAGTATAACATTATGTTGTTAATTCACTTTTCCATGGATCTGTGTCACATGTAAAGTGCCATATCAAATATTCTTACAGATTAGTAGTTACCTTCGAGTCTGTAAACCAACAGCTCTGTGATACCAAACGTCAGGGCTCCGAGTAATGGAATTTCTTTGTTTTCCGGAAGTATTGGACATCAGTCCATGATGTGCATTCGTAAGAGTGCAGGCTGTACCTGCAGTGACATAATTTTGCATGCATTTTGTTTTTTACATAGCATATATAGCAGTGTTTCTTAAACTTTGCATGCATTGGAACTACCTGGAGAACTTATTGAAAGACAGATTGCTAGACCTTTCCTCCAGAGTTTCTAATTTAATAGTTTTAGCATGGGAACTCAGAATTTGAATTTCTGACAAGTTTCCAAGCCCTGCAACTGCTGCTTTGGGGACAACAACATGGGACCTATTTATATGAGTGCTAAGGTGCACTACACAGATTCCATTTTAACAGTAGGGCACTCATTTCCTAACTGAAAGGGGTACTGGCTGTCATGGTTTCCAGGCCCTCTGGGAGTTGCCCTCTGTGGTTGGGAGCTGCCTCACTAAAACTCCATTTCTGTCCCTAGTTGTAGCTCATATAAAATGACAGGTTAATGCAGGGAGTATACAGGCCCATCCTTGCTTCAGTTCAGGATACCTCTGAGGGGCCATCCCAGCTCAGAGGCCTCTGCTGCAACTGCATCACAGCTCAGCTTTTCTCGGCTTAATCTCTCTCCTCTTACTCCCAAGAGCACTCTCTGATTAACCTGTGTCTCAGAGTCTTTTCCAGATAATTTGGCCTGCAGCAGTAGATAATAAAATAGAATTGTATTTGTTAAGTACATGTCTGACAGTAATTAAATATCACAACTCCTTCTTGTGTAGAAGCATGAAGAAGTTTGTGGTGGTTTATTTGGTAATCCATGAGGCCGAAGCCCTTAACCATTTTCTCCTGTGCTTCAGCATGTCAGTCCTTCTCTTTTTAGACATATTTGGTTACTGTCCTCCTTCCAGTTCATCTGCATTATATTTGCAGAAGCTTTCCCACAATTGCCATTTTTAGAGTACACATTTGCTCCATTTCATTTACAACAAATACTTTTCAAGACAAATTCCATGCCTCTCATGAAGCAGGTTGTTGTTCTTTAGTGGGTTACAGGTAGGATAATTCCTCCAAATCTACCCTAAAATCTCAGATGCTTTTCTCCAAGCACGTTCCCCAATAATAATAATGACGAGCATTAGTGCTTCATATATGCCAGACACTTAATTAAATACTTTAGAGATATTAACTCTTTTAATCTTCATAACAACCCTATGAAGAAGATACTGTTATTCTTATTTTAGAAAAGGAAGAAAAAATAACATGATGGGTTAAATAACTTACCGGGGTCATGTAATCAGGAAGAGGTGGAGCCACATTTTAATTCCAGGAAGACTGGCTCCAGGATCTGTGCTTTTCACCTGTATAATGTGCTACAAAATTTCCCATCTTATGTGTTGTCAGTTGGCAGTTATTACTTTTTTGTCGACATAATTTTTAACAGCTTTATTGAGATATAATTTACATATAATACAGTTCACCCATTTAAAGTATACAATTCAATGGGGTTTTGTTCATTACATAGTTTTTTAATTGTAAGAAATATATAAATAAAATTAGTGATTTTAACCATTTTTAAGTGTGTAATTCAGTGACAAATACTTTAACAATGTTGTGTAGCCATCACTAGTACCTATTCAAACCTATTTTATTAGCACAAATAGAAACTCTGTAATGAGTAAATAATAATTCCCTAGTTAGGTTGTTGATCCATTTGGAGTTAATGTTAGTATGAAGTGGGAATCCAACTTTATTCCTGTACTTATGGAAATTTAGTTGTCCCAGTGCCATTGGTGGAAGAGACTATTCTTTCTGTATTGACTGGTCTCTTCATACCCTTGCCAAAATCTTATTGACCATAGATGCGTAGGTTTATTTCCGGACTCTCAATCTGTTTCATTTGCATAAATGTCTGTCCTTATGCCTCTATTATACTGCTTTAATTATTACACCTTTATAATAAGTTTTGAAATCAGGAAGTGTGAGTACTCCAACTTCGTTCTTTATCAAAACTGTTTTAGCTGTTCGAGGCCCTTTGAAAATTTACAATGTTGTGCTTTTGTACTTATCAGTATTCAGTGTTTATTTGTCCAGGCTTGTATTTTCTCTTATAGATTGTATTCACATAGTGGCTATCACCTTAGAAAGATTTCTTTGCAGGCTATTAGCTAATAGTTCATCTCCTGATTTATAACTCTGCTAGTCTATGCTTTCCTAGCCACAGTTCCCTAACCCAAAATTAAAACCTGTCCTGACCTGAAGCTTTTTGCAAAAGAGACTGATCTGGATTGATATAAGGCTACTTGGCCTTTTTTTTTTTTTTTTTTTTTTTTGAGACGGAGTCTTGCTTTGTTGCCCAGGCTGAAGTGCAATGGCGTTCTCTCCGCTCACAGCAACCTCCGCCTCCCAAGTTCAAGCAATTCTCCTGCCTCAGCCTTGCAAGTAGCTGGGATTACAGTTGTGCACCACCATGCCTGACTAATTTTTGTATTTTTAAGTAGAGACCAGGTTTCACCATGTTGGTTAGCCTGCTCTCGAACCCCTGACCTCGTGATCTGCCAGCCTCAGGCTCCCAAAGTGCTGGGATTACAGATGTGAGCCACCACACCCAGCTTATTTGGCCTTTTTAAAAAAAAAAAAAAAAAAAAAACTTACCTAATATGAATTTTCATATATTTTATAGTAGAAATATTTGTATATTTGAATAGACTAAGCTATCTGAGACTTTACAATGGATATTATATTACATGTTGCATGTAAACCATATTTTGGTTTCTTTCCCTGGTTAAACTGAAGTGATTCTAAATCTTAAAGCATGTTTTGCCCTAAGGATTTCAAATGAGTGATTGTTGACCTGGATTTTTATTTTTGAGATATATAAAGAAAAAAATTTCCAATGAATATATGATAGGTCCTGTGTTAGAGTAGTTCTTACAAAGTTTAGTGTTCAGTATGATCTTTGTTTCAATTGCTATGAAAGAATAGTTGTGGTTAGGTAAATCTTTGTGGAGTAAACCTAGATATATTGGGAAGAATTTTTTCCCTAACATTATTTATTACTTATAATAAACAATGGACATTGTAAGAAGGAAGATAGTAGTAGCAGTAAGAAATAGCAGTGTGGGTGGTATTTCCTATATAAATGTGTTGCATGAGGAATATGTGTGCTTATCCCTTCATCTAAGAACACATTATTTGTCTCCATTATGTTTATACCAAAATCCAACGCTAAGATTTTCTTCCAGAAATAGAAAAAATTCTGCATTCAGCCCTCCTACTCCCATCCTTTGATAACACTCTCTGCCTTGACTGGCATCAAGTCTAGTTGTTTAATTCACACTCACAAGAGGAGAGGAAGAAAGATAAGAGAGATGCTTGTCTCAATCATATAGTTTCATAAACTAATAGGTTTTTGAGGTCCTGGCTCTGAAGAAAATGGTCATCAGGTTTTTTAAAATCAACCTTGGGCAATAAAAAGGATACTGCTTTGTTTGTTTTAGTACCACATATACAATAAGGTGACTGATTTTTAAAATGTTAATCTGAATTCTTTTGTAGAGGTGACCTACAGATCTGTGAAGTATTCCATGTTTTCAAAAAGGCAGCCTGAGAAATTTCCTAATTTCAGTTATTCTTGAACCACCTTCAGAACTTGCACCCTGAGTAATCCTTTATGATCATTCATGCAGTGCTATGTTTGTTACCTTGCATTAAAAAATAGCATTTAACAAGAAAAATGTTTATAACTATCATAAAATAAAACAACAATATTTTCTAAATAAATATGTAACGACTAAAATTTAAAAAGTACATATGTTTGCTACCTAAAATCACCTCAGAAACCACTGGAAACAAATGTACCACACTCAGGAACACAGCCCTAATGCTAAATCTCAAATTAAAAATTGATGCATTCTTCAAGATGATGTAAGAAGAAGAATTGGAGGGAAAAGCCACAAATTTTTCTTTTAATTCTGAGATTCAAAACACATTCTTGCTTTCTTAATTTAAAAACAAACAGCTTCAGTACCAATTGAAGGGACCACCATGGAAGTCCACATATAGTTCCTGCAACTATATGTCGTTCTATAGAAACAATCTATTAACATCTCTGCTGCCCCAGACTGAAATTTTTTAGAGTGGTAATTTGTCACAGCCATTTTTCTTTCTTTCTTTCTTTCTTTTTTTTTTTTTTTGTAACCATGTGGCAATGGGAAGTAAATAGTAAATGAATAAACAAACAGAAAACTCCTGTGCATCTTATTCCTTTGTGAACACTGAAGTTGTAAATAAAATAATAATGTAGATTTTGGAAGTGTTCGAATTTTGACTTCTCTCCTTGCTGTTAAATTGCCCTAGGCACTTGGACTCAATTTCAGAGATTAGCCATCTGTAAAACAGAGGGCTGATGATGCTAGCCATTTATGCCAAAGGGATGGAAAGACTTTATGTGTATCAAGTTCTAGAATAACATGGTTGGCTATGTAAATCAGTTTGCCTGGTTTTTTGTAACAGTGCATTTAAATACAATGTTCATGAAATATTACCGCTTGTAATTAGAAAATTGATGTTGGTTAGATAAATTGTGTTGACTTTGTCTTTTCTAAACACTTCAGAAACTTTATTTACTAGGTATAGAGGTAGAGTCTTCAATTAAGCTGACTTTTAAAGAGATAAAATGAGGTTATTGTTAGAAACAAAAACCAATTTTTCATTAAGTTTAATTAAGTTCAGTTTCTCCTTCATTATGTTTGTATTTAATAGAATAATTTATGTCATATTTCCATTAAATCTTTTACCAGGGTTTTATAACAATATGTTACTAGTGTTTGGAAATATAAATACAAATCTCTTCTAATTTTCAATGTGTTCTTAATATTAACCATTCATTTCTTAAGCTTTGATCATTTAAATGCTTTATTTAGTAGTTTTCATATGCTTCTTGTAAACCTGGTCTCACATTAAGAGGATGCTTAAAATGCCAAAATGCTCTGGTAAAGTAAAACGAATTCATCGTATTTCTCACATTACTTAACCCTGATGAGTACAGTCTAGTTGATACTTGTAGGATTCAAATTAATAAAATCTGAGATATTCAGATCAAGGACATGTTATTAGAGAAGACCACCATTAGGAAATGAATTTTTGATTCGTATGGAACTGAAAAATGTGGTATCATTTAAAATTATTAGTCTAAAGTTTTCCTTCACTTGACTATCATTGGGAAAAAAAGTTTTTAAGAAAACTGTGGAAAATCAAGGCTTTTAAAATTTTATGCTTGGCACCAGCCATAATTGGCACTAGGAAAGGAAATAACTAAAGTTGTGTTAATATAAACACAAATGTTTTGTTTCCATCTGAAAGAAGAAAGGTTTTTGATGTCCTCTGGTGTAGATATTTATTGGAGAGAAGGCTATTGCCAATCTACATTCCACTGCAGTTGATTTTAAAATATGGAGCTAAACAGGAAATGTCATGAGTGATGTGACCATCTGCCAAGTGTAAATGGAGTCTGAGCAAGTGGATGTAATCTGTACAAAACAAGCAAATGCGTTGGAGTATAGTCTGAAAGATTTTTAAATCATGAAGCTACAAGCCCAATATAATGTTTATTTTACATACTAGTAATTCTTGTGCAAATGGGTTTATTGTAACTCTTGTAACAACTGTGATAATTTTTGCTAAGTGAAATTAAACAGCATCTCATTCCAGTTTCAGAGTTTCCATCTGATACACTTTAGAGTGCTTGGAATTCTTTAGTAGTTCTTCTCTGAAATCCTTAAGAGTTCTTTCCCTGCCAAGAAACCTGTTTTCATAGTAATTATAAATCGGGAATGCAGGTAAGAGGAAAGAAGAAACACCAAAGGGTGCTTTATATAATCCCACCCCTCTGCTCTGTACGAAGGTGCCAAAAAGAAATCAGGGATTGTTAAAACTCATACTGAAGGATTTGTAGAAGCCATCAAATTGGTGACAGGTTACAATGAAAACTTTTCCTTGTAAATGTGCTCAGCTAACAGTATGATATCATATTTTAATAATCCGTGGAGAAAAAGTTCTTTTGGTCAAAGTAAAGTGTATTCTAAAGTGATTTTTTCCGTTTATGGAAACATAGAATAATCATTTAAATAAAGCTTTAGGAGTAAAATGATACTCTATTATTTTAGTTATACATGTTATATACATTTTTATTGAAATGTGGATGGCTACCTCTTTATCAAATTACAGTTTTATTGTTTCAGTGTTGTTTACATTAACTTCCATTAACTCTGTTGTGATTCATAGTTTAAAATGGGCCACAAAAATTACATTTATCATTTCACAAATTTAAAATAAGTATCAACATTGTGCTATCCTATTCCTTTAATGGACCAGTTTAATCCTTAGTAATATAACCCTTTAAAGTCTACATGTCAAAGAGAGCATTTTTGTTGAAGAAAGTAAACATAAAAGAACTTTAAGGTTTTTAGTATCTGTTTCCTTAACTGATTTTAATGGACTTCCAAAACAATCAAGGGCAGTGGGTGGCCTCTTACTTGCAGAAACCAATTTTTAAGTGCATGTGTTTCTTTTCCATGTTGACCTCTTACTGGGACATATTTGTTCTCTTTTCAAATGATATTTGCTAAATTAGCTTATTGAAATGCTAAATCATGATATGTTGATTTTCAATGGTCAGTTTGTCCACCTTTTATAAATTCCGAATGACATAAAAACACTGACATATATATTCATGCTCAGATAACAAACTGCATATTACAAATGACTTGTAAAGGTGTGTGGATCTTCCACTAGTGATTGTATTACTTGCATACTATTAGCATTAAAGAACATGTATCATTTACTTATTCTTTCATGCAAATTTATTGAAGGCATGTACATTTATTGAAGACCTGCTCTATAAGCAAATACAGCTTATTTTTGTTAGGTACCTAATATGTGTGAGGCCCTTTGTTAAATGCATTTAATGCCATATATTATTTAGTTTTTCATGATAACCATGATAACCTTGATGTAGCATACTGTCTTTATCTCTGTTTACCAAATGAGGACATGAAGACAATAAAGAGACTCATCCAAGAACATATTTTTAGAAAGTGGTGGTTTAATGATTGAAACTCTCGTCTGTCTGACTTCAGGTACAGCTTATGGTGCATAGCAGCATTCTATAAAATCTATCTTGTAGAATTCATAGTTTTCTAAAATACTACCGTGGTGATGATAGTTTTATCTCTATTGAATTCTGCCATACCCTATCCATAGATTCTGCTTTCTCTTCTCTGATGGCAATATAGTTTGGATATTTGTCCCCATCCAAATATGTTAAAATGTAATCCCAGTCTTATAGGTGGGACATGGTGGGAGGTGTTTGGAATATGGGGGCAGATTCTAATGAATGGCTTGGGCCATCCGCTTTGTCAAAAGTGAGCTCTAGCTGCTCTGAATTCACATGACATCTGATCGTTTAAAAGTATGTGGCACCTCCTCTCTCTCTCTCTCTCTCTCTCTCTCTCTCTCTGTCTCTCTCTCTGTCTCTCTCTCTGTCTCTCTGTTTCTCTCTCTCTGTCTCTCTCTCTCTTGTGCGCGCACTCCTGCTTTTGCCATGTGACATGCCAGCTCCCCTTTTGCCTTCTGCCATGATCATAAGCTTCCTGAGGTCTCATCAGGGGCCAAGCAGATGCCTGGCATTATGCTTCCTGAACAACCTGCAGAAACATGAATCAGTTAAACTCCATTATAAATCACCAAGTCTCAGGTGTTTCTTTGTAGCGATGCAAAAACAGCTTAATACAGATGGCTTTTCTTAGTCTCCTTTGCTTCAAATACAGAGAGTGGCCAGTATCGGAGACAGAAGCTGCATGAGGCTATGGCCTTGGATGACATCACCAGGAAAGTGTGATGCAAAAATAGGGTTGAGGATGGAAACCGGGAAACACCAGTGATATGATCAAAATTATGCTTTAAGGACATGAATCTAACAGCAGGTGTATCTCTTTATTGATGGTCTCTGCTTATTCATACATCATTCTCCTGGATTTCTTTTGTCTTTGTACATAGTTTTCTTTAGGTTCTTCAACATAAACAATTAATTTAAAGTCTTTTCATAGTATGTCCAAAGCTAGGCATTCTCAGGAAGTTTCTCTTTTACCTGAAACAATGAATGGGCCATACTTTTCTGTTTCTTTGTATGCTTTGTAATTTTTTGTTGAGAACTGGACATTTTGAATATTGTAATGTAGTAAGTTTGGAAACTCTTTCCCCCTCTTCAGGGATTGCTGTTGTTAACTTGATGAAAGCTGCAGTTGTCTATTTGTTTAGCAAGTTTTTTCTATTTTTTTTTCAAAACAATATTCTTTGTCATGTGTAGTCACTAATGTATCTCTTCCATTAGTTTCGCAGTCAGCCAGTGATCTTACAGAAAATTCCTTGAATGCTTGGATACAATAAAAAACAAAAATAGAAAAAATTGTCTATCTTTTTAAGTTCCTTTGTCAGCTGCTTTAGCCCAATAGGGTTGAAACAATGGCCAGCTTCTGTGCAGGTTTCTCAGTGAACAACCAAGCATATAAAACCACACAAGCACAATTGTTGGAGGACAATGTCCTTATTGTCCACTCTAGCACAAACAAGCCATACCAAGGACATGGTCTGCTCTCCCTATGGCTGCCAGCTTGGAGCTGGGGCTAGAGGACAGTAGCTACTTCGTCAAATGCCAAAATTCATTGAAGTTTGCCAGTCCTCTTTTACATTTTACACCCTCTTGATGTTGCAAGTGCTTCATCAGACTTCAGAATCTGAAATACTGTAGTTTATTCTGACAGTTCTTGCCACCTCAAGTGATTTCAGTGGAGACATCAATTCCTGGAGCTTCCTGTTCAACCATCATCTTTGACAGCATTCTATTTTCCCTTTTTCCCTTTGGTCCATTTTTAAGTTTCTTTCTACTCTTTTTTTTTAATAGGTGACTTTTACATAAGTAGTTTTAAGTAATTTGAAATTTCAAGTACAGTTGACTCTGAATAATGTGGTAGTTGGGACTCTGACCCCCACACAGTCAAAAATTCACGACTTGATTTTCCAAAACTTTGTTGTCTACTGTTGACCAGAAGCATTACCTAAACCATAAACAGTTGATTAACACATATTTGTATATTATATGCATTATATACTGTATTGTTGCAATAAAGTAAGTGAAACCAAAGAAAATATCACAAAGAAAATCACGAGGAAGAGAAAATACATTTACAATGCTATACTATATTTGTCCATACCATAAGTTTACATTGTCTTTTCACAAAATGAATTGTCAGTCAGAAATAGCAGGCCATCTGCAGTTGCAGACCTCAATCTACAGCACATATCAAGCAATTCTACTTTTTCCTGAAATGTTATGACTTCTCTGCTTCTTGCAAGGACTTTGGACATCACTATGGGCATTTTGTATGGGTCCCATGGTGGTTATTCAAGATTTATGATATCACACAAAACACAGTGGAAACTACAAGAGAACTGAGAGAGAGAGCACTTTTTTCTTTCTTTTTTTGAGATAGAGTCTCATTCTGCCGCTGAGGCTGGAGTGCAGTGGCACAATATTGGCCCGCTGCAACCTCTACCGCCTGCCTTCAAGCGATTCTCCTGCCTCAGCTTCCTGAGTAGCTGGATTACAGGCACCTGCCACGCTTAGCTATTTTTATTGTATTTTTAGTAGAGATGGAATTTCATCACGTTGGCCAGGCTGGCGGTTCACTGGCCTCAGCCTCTCCAAGTGCTGGGATTACAGGCACAAGAAACCACACGTGGCCATCGGCCATTATTTTTTATTTTTTTAAAGACAGAGACCAGCTAAGCCAACATGGTGAACTCCTGTATCTAGCAAAAATACAAAAAGTTAGCAGGGCGTGGTGGTGCGTGCCTGTAGTCCCAGCTACTGGGGAGGCTGCAGCAGGAGAATTGCTTGAACCCAGGAGGCGGAAGTTGCAGTGAGCCAAGATCGCGCCATGCACTCCAGGCGGGGTAACAGAGTGAGACTCCGTCTCAAAAAAACAACAGAAAAGAAAAGAGATAGAGTCTGCGTCTCTTGCACAGGCTGGAGTACAGTGGCAAAAGAGAGATCACTTTTTACCGTGAGAAGCAAATTATGGGAGAGAGAAACTGTTCGCATCGAGATGATTAGCCACACCATGTTTTATCGTGAAAAGTGCTGCAATTAACATACACGTGCATGTGTCTTCATAACAGAACAATTGATATTTGGGAGAGTATGTACCCAGTAATGGAATTGCTGGGTCAAATGGTATTTCTATTTTTAGGTCTTTTAAAAACCCTCACATTCTCTTCCACAATGGTTGAACTCATTTACATTCCCAGCAACGGTATGTAAGTGCTCCTTTTTCTCTACAACCTGGCCAGCATCTGTTGTTTTCTGCCTTTTTAATAGTAGTCATTCTGACCACTATTAAAAATGAGATGGTATCTCATTGTGGTTTTGATTTGCATTTCTCTAATGATCAGTGGTGTTGAGCTTTTTTTCATATGATTGTTCGTTGCATGTATGTCTTCTTTTGAAAAGTGTCTGTTCATGTCCTTTACCCATAGTTGTTTAAGTTCTTTAATTCATCTTGAGTTAATTTTTGTATATGATATAAGTAAGGGGTCCAGTTTTATTTTTCTGCATATGGCTGTATCAGTTATCCCAGCACCATTTGTTAAACATGAAATCCTTTCCCCATTGTTTGTGTTGCAGAAGATCAGATAGTTATAGGTGTGTGGTCTTATCTCTGGGATATCTATTCCATACTATGCATCTGTTTTTGTGCCGGTACCATACTGTTTTGGTTACTGTAGCCCTGTAGTATACTTTGAAGTCAGGTAGCATGATCCTCCAGCTTTGTTCTTTTTGCTTAGAATTGCCTTGTCTATTTGGACTCTTTTTTGGTTCCATATGATTTTTAAAATAGTTTTTTTCTAGTTCTGTGAAGAAGATCAATAGTAGTTTAATAGAAATAGCATTGAATCTATAAATTGCTTTGGGCAGTATGGTCTTTTTCATACTGATTCTTCCCATGAGCATGGAATGTTTTCTCATTTATTCGTATCATCTCTGATTTCTTTGAGCAGTGGTTTGTAGTTCTCCTTGTAGAGATCTTTCACCTCCCTAGGTAGCTGTATTCCTAGTATTTATTCCTTTTGTGGCAGTTATAAATGGGAGTTTCTTCCTTATTTGGCTGTCAGCTTGACTGCTCTTGGTGTATAGGAATGTTAGTAATTTTTGCACATTGATTTGTTTATAGGAATGTTAGTAATTTTTGCACATTGATTTTGTATCTTAAGACTTTAAGTTGTTTATCAGCTTAAGAAGTTTTTGGTCTAAGACTGTGGGGCTTTCTAGAGATAAAACTGTGTTGTCTGCAAACAGGGATAGTTTGACTTCCTCATTTGGGTGCCCTTTATTTCTTTCTCTTGTCTGATTGCCCTGGCCAGGACTTCCAATACTATGTTGAATAGAAGTGGTGAAAGAGGGCATTTTTGTCTTGTGCTTGTTTTCAAGGGGAGTGCTTTCAACTTTTGCCCATTCAGTATGATGTTGGCTGTGGGTTTGTCATATATGGCTCTTATTATTTTGAGGTATGCTGAAGGTTAAAATTTAACACTAATAGACTGTACATGGTACCATTTGCCGTTAAGAGAAATATAAGCAAATATTAAAATGCAGTATTAACGTAGTATATACTGTACCATTATCATAATTTCATAGCCAGCTCCTGCTGCTACTGCAATGAGCTCAAATGTTGCAAGTATATGCCTGTTTGGACTATTCCTAAGTTTCATTCTCCCCAGCTCTATAGTTCCTTAGCTCTATTATATGGCTCCCAGTGGAGTCCCACCTTAGGTTTTTTACATTAATGGCAACTTAGATGCATGTCTCTTAAGCTGACCTATGCCTGACTCTGCCCTATGTATGGATTTGTGTCTGCTTGTAGATCTCTGCAGCATAGCTCTGGGTCAGAAGCATTTCCATAGCTAACCTCAAGCCTGTGCTGTCCAGACTAAGTCTGTGGTACCCATGGATGTCTAAAATACTAAAGGCTTCACTGACATGTTGAATGGAAACTCACCATATGTTAAGTAAAACCAGGTTGAGATCTTAAAATGTGTTTATCTTCCCAACAGTAAGTTTTTTAGACCTGAGAAAGTGGAGAGATATAGGGCAGAGATTATCATTACAGTTTAGAGGAGTATATCTCATTGAAACATTGTTAAATGAGAGCTGATCTTAGCTAAGATATGATTTCATAATACATGTGAAGCACATTTAGGTCAGGAGTTTAGAAAACTTCTGAATGGGGATGTTAACATGAACATTGATATGGAGTCTATGTCTTTCATAAGGAATGGAGGAATGGCCAACAGAAATTAATGTTTGAAGTCAATAACCTAGTATGCAAGTCCTTTATGATCTAACTCCATTTCCTTCTGTAAACTTCTTTCACCATCTACACTTTAGCCATGCCAAGGGCCAGAAAATTGAATATATTCTGTCTTCCTTAGTGTTATTTCTTTTTCTCCTTTTTACATTTTCTTACATTATTTCCTCTGCCTGGAATCTCTTTCTCCTCATGGCTGTAAGCCATGTAGCATATCTGCTTTTTCAGACTCAGATCATCTTGTGCAAAGCCCTTATTCCTCTCTTTCTTTCCCACCTCCTCTCTCCTACCAATACAGAAGTAATTCCTCTTTCTTCTTACTTCCTGCTGTAATTTCAGCATGAGTATAATTTCTTACAGTTTTATATCAATGGCTTAGCCTCATTATTGCTTACCATATGTGAGGGGAGTTCTTATGGACTGAATGTTTGTATCTCCCCAGAATTCATGTATTGAAGCCCTAATCCCAAATGTGATTAGATTAGGGTTTGAGAGTCTTTTTGAGTTAATTAGGTTAAGATGAAGTCATGAGGGTGGAGCCCTATGATAGGATTACTGTCCTTATAAAAAGAGGAAGAGACACCAGAGCTTTCCCTCTCCACCGTATGACCACACAAAGAAAAAGTGACTACCTGCAAATCAGGAAGAGGGCCCTCACCAAGAACTGAATCTACCAATACCTTGATCTTGTACTTCCCAGTCTATAGAATGATGAGGAATAAATGTCAACCAATCTATGATTTGTTATAGCAATCCAAACTTACATGTAGAGGAATATTATGTCCCATGAATAGCGCAGTAGTTTTAGTATACATGGAATCAGTATGTCAATTAAGATTGTACTGGATTTATTGATCAATTTAAGGATAATTGACATCTTTAAAATATTAAGCTTTTCAACCCATGAAGATGGAGTATGCTTCTATTTAGATCTTCTTTAATTTCTCTCAGCTTTGCTTCGTAGTTTTCAGTGTATAGGTCTTATATCTTTTGTCAGAATTATCCCTAAATATTACATATTTTTGATGCTACGGTAAAGGGAAAAGGCTTTTATTCAATGTTAAACTGCTTATTGCTAGCATTTAGAAATACGTTTTTAAAATATTGCTCCCATAAATTGCAACCCTGCTAAGCTTATTAGTCCTAGAAGCTTTTTCACAGAATATGTGGACTCTTTTACATAGTTATGTTTTACTTCTTCCTTTCTTATATGAATGTCTTTTTGTTGCCTTTTTTTAGTGTCTTATATTGCCTTATCACAATGGCTAGAACTTTCCATACAATACTGAGTAGCAATGGTACAAGGAGGCATCCTTGCCTTGTTCCTAATCTTAGGGGTAAAGCTTTCAGTTTTTCACCATTTGAGTATAATGTTAGCTGCAGGTTGTTTTTTAAAAATATATGAAAGGTGCCTATCATTCTAAGTGTGCTGAGAAGTTTTATTTTTTCTTTAATCAGGTATTGATGTTGAATTTTGTCAAATGTTTTTATGCATCTATTGATATGATTATATGTATTTTCTTATTTGTTCTGTTAATATGGTGAATTATATGTGTTAATCCATCATTATATTCCTAGAATAAACTCCACTGGGTCAAAATATACTATCTTTTTAATATATTGTTGGATATGATTCATTAACATTTTAAGATTTTTGTATCTATATTGATTAGGGCTGCTGGCCTAAAACTTTCTTATTTTAACGTCTTTTCTGATGTTGATATTAGGGCAATGTTGATCTCATAGAATATGTTAGGAAGTGTTCCCTCATCTTCAACTTTCTATAAGAGTTTGTGTAGTATTGGTATTATTTTCTCTTAAAATGTCCGGTGGAATTAATCAGTGAAGACATCTGATCCTGGAGTGATTATTGATTATTTGTTTTTTGTGATAGAAGGTTTTTAATTACAAATTTAATTTTTATAATAGATATAGGGCTATTCATATTTTTTCAGCAAGTTTTGGCAGTTCAAGTTTTTTTTTTAACTAGTTTGTCCAATTCATCTAATTTGTCAAATTTAGGGGAATAGAGATGTTTATAATATTTTCTTGTTATCCTTTTAACATATGTAATCTATAAGAATGTCATTTGTCTCAGTCCTAATTTTTGTAATTTGGGCCTTCTTTATTTTTTTCGTGATAAACTGGCTAGAAATTTCTCAATCATATTGATCTTCTCAAACAGCAGCTTTTGATTTCATTGGTTTTTCCTCTGTCATTTTCTGTTTTTTATTTAATTCATTTCGACTTTGATATTTAGTATTCGTTTTCTTCTGCTTGTTTTGTGTTTCATTTACTCTTCTTTTTCTGGTTTCTTAAGGTGGAAGCGAGGTCATTACTTGATACATTTCCTTTTTTTCAATATAAATATTAAGTATTACAAATGTTCCTCTAAGTACTCCTTTAGCTGCAATCCACAGATGTTAGAATGTCATGGTTTAATTTTAATCAACTGTACATACTTTTAATTTCTCTTTTAATTTCTTCTTCGACTATGGGTTATTTAGAAGTGTGTAATTTTGTTTCCAAGTATCTGGGGATTTTCCATGTATCTTTCTGTTATGGATTTTTTTATGTTTATTTTTGTTTTTAGAAGCAATGTATCTCTATATTGCCCAAGCTGGACTAGAACTTTTGGGTTCAAGTGACCCTTCCACCTCAGCCTCCCAAGTAGCTGGGACTAGAGGTTCATGCCACTGCACCTGCTATGGATTTCCAATTTAACTTCATTGTGATATGACAATATACTTAGTATGACTTAAATCCTTTTAAATCTATTGAGACTTGTTTTATGGTCTTGGTAAATCTTCCATGCACACTTGAAAAACATTTGTACTCTGCTGTTCATGAGTAGAGGGTTCTATAAATATCAAGCCACGTAATTCATTGTTTTATTCTGTATGCTTACTGGTTTATCTCTACTTGTTCTATTAATCATTGAGAGAATGGTGTTGAAATCTCTATCATTGCGAATTTGTGTATTCTTGTTGTTCTATAGTTGTTGCTTCATATGTTTTTAATCTTTTTTATTGGGCATAAATACCTAGGATAATTGCATCCTTTTATCATAGTGAAATCCTCTTTCTTCTTGGTAATACCATTTTCTCTGAAATCCACTTTGATAGCCATTCCGATTTTCTTGTATTAGTGTTAGTATGGTCTATATAGTGACTTTCTTTTAACTTTTTTGTGTCTTTACATTTAATGGAGATTATCTGCATCAGCCTATAGTTTGGTGTTGATTTTTAAAATCCAATCTGACAGTTGTTAATTTTTAATTGGTATATTTAAACCACTTCTTTTTTTGAGATGGAGTCTCACTCTGTTGCTCAGGCTGGAGTGCAATGGCACAATCTTGGCTCATTGCAGCCTCCACCTCCTGGGTTCAAGCGATTCTCCTGCTTCAGCCTCTTGAGTAACTGGAACTACAGGCATGTGCCACCATGCCTGGCTAATTTTTGTATTTTTAGTAGACAGGGAGTTTCACCATATTGGCCACGCTGGTCTCGAATTCCTGACCTCATGATCCACCTGCCTCAGCCTCCCAAAGGACTGGGATTACCGCCATGAGCCACTGTGCCCAGCTGACCATTTATATTTAATGTAAATATTGATATGGCTGGGTTTAAACATAACATCTTGTTGTTTGTTTTATATTGTTGGCGTATTAATTATAAGTTCTTTTTAGTGGTTTCTTATAGTATGCACATTTAACTTATCCCAGTCTACCCTTCAAAAATAACATTGTAGTTTGTGTATGTAACAAGCTCTTAAATAAGTGTATTTTCATTTTTCTCCTTTGGCTATGTGTTATTTTTGTCACAGTATTATCTTTATGTATGTTGTAGACCCCACAATACATTGTTACAAATTTTGCTTTAAATAGTCAATTATCTTTTTCCCTTTTTTTTTTAGTTGACACATAATAATTGTACATATTTATAGGACACAGTGATATTTTGATACATGCATACAATGTGTAATGATCAAATCAGAGTAATTAGGATTACAAACATTTATCGTTTCTTTGTGCTGGGAATATTTGCTATTCTCTCTTCCAGATTTACAATATATGCAATAAGTTATTATTAACATTTTTCTCTCCACAGTGCTATAGAACAATAGAACTTATTATTTTCTAACTGTAATTTTATATGTATTAATAGATCTCTCTCTGTCTTCCCCTCCATGCTACATTTCCCAGCCTCTAGTAACCATAATTCCACTCTTTCCTTTTATTTCTCTGAGCCTTTTTGTTGTTGTTGTTTCCACATGTGAGTGAGAACATGTGTTATCTTTCTTCGCCTAAGTTATTTCACCTACCATAATGGCCTTCAAGTTCATCCATGTTGCCATGGATTTTTCATTTTTTATTGCTAAATAGTATTTTATTATACATGTATGTGTGTGTGTGTGTGTGTGTGTGTGTGTACGTATCAATCATATTTTCTTTATTCCTTTATCTGTGGATGGACGTTTAGATGAATTACATATCTTGGCTATGTGAATAGTGCTGCAATAAACATAGGTGTGCAGGTATCTTTTTGATATATTGATTCACTTTCTTTTGAATGAATACCTATTAATGGGATTTCTGGATTATATGGTAGTTCTGTTTTTAGTTTTTTGAGAAATCTCCATACTGTTTCCTGTAATGGCTGTACTAATTTATATCCCACCAACAGTGTGTAGGAGTTCCCCTTTTTCCACATCCTTGCCAGCATTTGTTATTTTTTGTCTTTTTGATAATAGCCATTCTAACTGGGGTGAGATGATATCTCATGTGGTTTTAATTTGTATTTCCCTGATGATTAGGGATGTTGATCACTAAAATAAGTGTGGTATTCAAACTTGTTGGCCATTTGTATGTCTTGTTTTGAAAAATGTTTACTTAGATTCTTTGCGCATTTACAAATAGGATTATTTTTTATTTGCTATCAAATTGCTGGAGCTCCTTATGTATTCTGGATACTAGTTCCTTGTTGGATGAATAGTTTGCAAATAATTTCTTTATATCCTACAGGTTATCTCTTTACTCTCTTGATTGTTTCTTTTGTTGTAATAGTCAATTATATTTTACAGAGATTTCAAAAATAGGAAAAACACCTGGTATATTTATCATTTCCAGTGCTCTCCATTCATTTGTTTTCATCCATGTTTCCATTTAGTATCACTTCCATTTTGTCTGAGGGACATCCTTTTGTATTTATTTTCTTAAAGCAAGGTACCCTTTTCATAACATTCTTTTATATTTCTTATTACGTAGTTCTGTTGGAAGTAAACCCATTCAGCATTTATGTATCTAAAAAAGTTTTTATGTCTGACTTTTTTTTTTTTTTTTTTTTTTGAGTTGGAGTCTCACTCTGTTGCCCAGATTGGAGTACAGTGGCATGATCTCAGCTCACTGCAACCTCTGCCTCCCGGGTTCAAGCGATTCTTGTGCCTCAGCCTCCCGAGTAGCTGGGACTACAGGCATGGGCCACCACACCCAACTAGTTTTTTTTTTTGTAGATATGAGGTTTCGCCATGTTGGTGAAGCTGGTCTCAAACTCCTCACCTCAAATGATCCACCTGCCTTGGCCTCCCAAAGTGCCACCACAGCTGCTATGGCATTTCTGGGTGCCATACTCCATTTGCTCAACTTAAGGAGAATGTCTGGATCTACCTCCATTCTTCCTCCCTACATTGGCATGTGGAAAATCTCTCCAGACAGCAAGATGGGGCAATCCTAGGGCTCATTTTATTTGCTTCTCTTCTCTCAGGGATTGCTGTTCTGCACTGCCCAATGTCCTATGTCTGGTACCTCTTGAGTCATATATGTTGTCTTATATTTTTAGATGCTTCAGGCTGGAGGGTATATCTGGTTCGTTTTATTCTATTTTGTCCAGAAATGGAAGTTCTTGGACTGTATTTATACTATACTGTGAGTGATAATGATCTATAATAATACCATTGGTACTTATAATATTAATGGTAAATGTCCTTTGGTGTGGTAATGTCATAGGATTTGCTATAGAATATTGTTATTACAAAGATGCAGGCTGTATTCACATGGGTCTATACAGACTTCAGCCAAATGATTTGGTTGAAGTGACTGGTCAATTAAACTGTTACTTAATTCTATCAAAAACTAATTTTTTGTTCTTCAAATCAATTAATCATTCCGTTGAATTAACTAAATTGAGCAGACTTCTAAGTATATGTGTAGTCTAGTTATATTATTTCTGCCAAGGGATAGGGGTCCTGGAAACTGCCTGTTTGCTTCCATGTGTTTGCTATTGTGATAGTGCTGCAATGAACATATGTGTGCATGTGTCTTTATAACAGAATGATTTATATTCCTTTGGGTATATACCTAATAATGGGATTGCTGAGTCAAATGGTGTTTCTGTCTTTAGGTCTTTGAAGAATCTCTCTTCCACAATGGTTGAAGTGAGAGTACAAATTTTATTTGTTACTGTATGCTTTCTTTACTGCCTGAAATTTTTTGGTTTGTGTATTTTAAATAAATAAATAGAATCACACAGAAATTGTATTTCTTTTCCATTAATCCAAATAAGTAAGTCACACATTTCTTCTTGGGGGTAAATTGCCTTTTTTGACAACCATTCATCCAATCAGTGTGTTTATCAATCCAAGTAAAACATGCAGCATGTGATTTCCTTTTTCTTTGTAAGTCCCCTGTCAATATTGATGGGTATCATTGTGAAAAGGCATCTCATGGTCGTTTTGCTGGTTCATAAATCTGTCTGTTTTTTCCCCAGTACAAATTTGAGTCTGTCATCATGCTTTAGTTTCATCTTTGTTGTAATGTAGATTATAATTCTGTTTTATTTCAGATTTATTTCCACTTCTGCTAGACTATGATACTGATCTTGTATGGGAGAGGGTGTGTCAGTACTGTTGCTTCCTGCTCTAGATCCACAAATTGAAGTGCCATCCACCAGCTGTTACATTGTCTGAACAGGCAGCTTGCCAGTAAACCAGAGATTTTCTGGTATACTGTGGGCCTTGTCAATTATTTTAATATGCTTAGATATAGAAATATTTTCATCATACAGAGTATGCATTAGCTGTTTTTCTTGCACCACTAAAGAACTATTATAGTTCAATTGTATGTGTATACGCATGTGTATGTATGTCTCATGCTCAGTGTCTTCTGGCTTTAATTTGTTGCCTTTAATTAAAAATCAGGAACTCTGAGGAGCAGTGACTCTTTTGTATTAGTGTTGTTTTCTAAAACACTTGAGTTCTGGTTGTAGTCTATGCAGTTTTTAGTTGCTTTGAAAATATGACACAGAAAGTGTTCTGGAATAAAATGTACCCAACAGAATTGTGTTTATCCTGTTCATTTGCTGCTCATCCTTAATTCTTGCCTTTTTCTGATCTTTATAAACACATCGCTCTAAATATTCTAGCTTGGGTTCTCCTAGATTAAGCATTTTATGCCATTGGTGGTAAAACCGAAAAGGAAGGTTCAGATCATAGTGGAAATGTATGTGTGTAGGTCTGTGTGTGAGTGTCTGTGGGGTTTTGCTACAAAGGTTAAATCCCGGAGATGTTATGATAGTTTATAGAAGATGTGTCTCAGTTACAGCTGAGTTAAATAAGAACCCTGAGGTGATGGTTTAACAAAAATGAACACATGATGCCCTTTTCTTTAGTGTCCCTTTAGGATTGCCTAATAGGATCTTAGTCAACTAACAATCATAAACAGACCAATAGAACATAACCTTTTTCCTTAGAGGAAGCACAGTTTCAGAGTCTTGGGGTATTAAATTTGATCATGTTGTTAGAATAGTTCCTTTTGCCAAACAATGAACACTGGGCTGTGTTTTCTTGTTCAAGAACGAGGAAGTGGCTATATGCTAATAAAAGAAGGCAACTGCTTACATGGGTAGTAGAAAAGGTATGTAAATGGCTTTAATAAGGCAAAATCTCTCATGTGTATAAACACTTCAAAATCTAGAACTCATATTTCATTAACATAGATATTATTTTCTTTTCTTGTTTAAAACTGACCAGATATTAAAAATTTATATTTGACATTGGGATATTAAAGACATTGGAATTTTCTCAAGATGAGACAATTGCAGAATTATGCATTTGTTTAAATACTTACGGGAATCAAAACAAACACTTCTAAGGGGGTCATAAACAATGTTTATTGACTTATTGTCTCATTGTACCCTCAAAACACTGACATTGCCATGTCACTGGATGATTTTTCATTAATTAAGGAAAAAGGCAAGTGTTTTATTTGCAAACAGTTGTTGATTTCAACATCACCTTAATGTCTTTTTACAGATGTAAGGCATTTTACACATCCCCCCAACAATTATTTGGTTGGCTTTATTTTAAATAAAAATCAAGGGATGGTATTTTTTTTTCCTGAAAGCCAAAAGTATATAAATGTGAAACTCTGCAGTAAATGATCTGAACTTAATATCCAGTTTGCTATTGAAACATTACAAATCACTAACTATAAAGGTTGAGACAGAATTGCAGGATCAGAAATAATATTGTAGTTCTAGAAATACAAATCAGAAATGGTATATTTTGTTGCCTGTAAAATCAGTACTACATTCTTATATGGAATAGAAAATATACTTTTTACAGAGTGTTAATTCTCTGGAGCCAAATAACTGGCTGTCAAAAATGCTGCAAAATGAGAATTTAGTTTAAAATAGTTGCAGGTAGGCAGTGTACCCTAATTGACCTGGAACTAGAAATCTACCAAGAGGAAGCCTATTAACCAGGTCTCAAAAATTCCTATAGATAAAGCTCTAGCAAATATGAGCTTACAATCAAAACCATAAAACACACAAGAACCCAAGATATCTAATAGATAACTATTGGAAAAATAAGATATACAATAAAAATATATATGTTTAATATGATAAAAAATAACTAGAGGAATTGAAAATAAAAGTAAATTAGAACAACCAGTTAAATTGGACAAACATAAACAGAGCTATAATAAATTAAAAGTATAATAATTGAAACTGTAGATTAGACCATAGAATGAAAACATCTTATGAGTGAATTAGAGAAATTACCAATAAGGCAGAAGAGAAAGATAGAGACACAACACATGAAAGAGATTAAGGTACATCAAGAATATATTTAGAATATATATCTAGTTGGAGTTCCAGAATGAGATAATAAGAGTATAGGGTAGAGGTAGTATTTGAAAACAGAAAGGCTAAGAATTTTCCAGATGTGATTAGGGAAGCACATATACACAAAGCAAGAAAAGTCAAAAGAAATCTAATGGAGCAGGCGAGGTCACTCACACCTGTAATCCCAGCACGTTGGGAGGCTGAGGTGGGCAGATCAATTGAGTCCAGGAGCTCAAGACCAGGTTGGGCAACATGGGGAATTCCTGTCTGTACAAGAAATACCAAAAGTAGCTGTGCATGGTGGCGTGGGTGTCCTGTAGTCCCAGCTACCCGTTAGGTGGAGGTTGCAGTGAGCAGAGATCCAGTCATTGCACTCCAGCCTTGGTGACAAAGTAAGACCCCATCTCAAAAAAAAAAATTGAAACTCTGAAAAACCTTAGTGGAACTGCACATCACCAAAGGCAGCAAAGATTTCTAAAATAGTTAGAGAAAAAGACATAACCTAACAATAATGAGACTGACAGCTGGCTTCACAATAGAACAGAATCCAGTGTGACAGCTATCTTTAAAGTTAATATTACTTTTTAGGAATTGAAAACAGAGCAGAGAAGCACAAAATGCAACGCTAGAAGTAAATCCAAATACCGTATCTATCAGTAATTACAATTAATAAGTCTATATGGACTAAACTCACTAATTAAAGAAAAAAGATTGTTAGAATAAAGGCACATTTAAAACATACAGAAAATTGACAGCCGAAAAAAGGGGGGGAAAAAAAAAGACATGCCAGGCAAATATTAACTGAAGAAAGGTAGTATAGCTATGATTGTGTCATAAAAAATAAAATTTTAAGTAAGCATATTACTAGAGTTAAATAATTCTAAGGGGTATTCAGTTTGATCATGTTGTTAGAATAGGTTTTTTTTTTTTTTTTTGTCAAACAATGAACATTGACCTGTGTTTTCTTGTTCAAGAAGGAGGAAGAGGCTATATGCTACCTGTATCTAATATGAAGTTCAAATATAGAAAAGCAAAAATTCACAAATCCAAAGCCATATTGAGACTTGAAACCTCTCTAACAGTAATTTATGTACCAAGCTATAAATAATTTTAATAAGAATATAGAAGATTTGAAGGAACACTTGGGTCATCAGTTAGCATTTAAAGCAACTTGACAGTACTGCAGAGGTGCTTATTTCCTAGGAAGACTTAACCAGAAGCCTGTTTTCAGTTGCTGTGAGACTTTAAATATCTTTATGTCTGACTATTATGGAAGAGTTTGTTAATGGAGATTGGGAATAATTTTTTTTCTTTAGTGAAATAGGTTGAAAATATGTTTGTTGGTTAGAAATATCCTACAGGCATCTCCAGTCAGGAACAAGAGGATTTAAGAATCTAAGGGCATCCAAGTAGGCTTAGATTTAAGAATCTAAGGGAGTCCAGGAGGACTTTGTCCTCCTCTGTGCTCAGCCATGTTCAGGGTACTCTGTCACTTGAACTCATTAGAAGATTAGCTAAATACTGCTGCCAGAATGGAATTGTATCTGCTTAGATTATTTCCTGTAAGATTCTTGTCAGATTATCTAAATGGACAGAAAGCTGGGACTTCATTGATCTTTCATGATAGCCTATATGTGCTGGTTTTATGCTTGCTTACAAATTCATATTAGTACCTATGGTTAAATTCAGTCTCATATCTTGTATTTCTATCATACCATGCATAATTATAGTCTTATTGGAGTGAAGATCTAATTATAAGCTACAAATATTTACCACAAAAAAGTAATAATTGTGAAGAATCTAATACATATACATAGTTTATAGCACTATGTTTTCAATTTGTTGACCAGAGGTCAAAATCTAAAATCACCTGGGCCATTAATAACCTGGAATTTTACTGTCTGATTTTATCTAATAAAAAAAAGAGACTATTATGTCAAATAACTTGAATTATTACTGTGGATCATAACTCTACAATTTGGACTGATGGAAAATGAGAATATTTATTAAATGTCAAAACAGGACAAGATCTTAGAGGATACTTTCTTTCATAGAATCATGAGAACCTGTTTGACAAAAATTTGCTTCTTTCTGACATATCTCATGGGAAGAACCCCAACAATGGATAAGATGTACTTATTCTTCATCTAAGTAACCTTTATTTGCATAAAATAACAGTAAACAGGATAACAATAAGAGTTCTGTAGGTCTCTTTTTGAAGTATACACTAGTTAAAAATATTTAAATATCACCTTTTACATATGGAAAAGGCAAATATGTATTTCCTTTTACATATGGAAAAGGTCCTTGCTTAGAAGTATTTTGATTTTCTATTCTTGTAAGTAAGTCAAGATGGAGAGTTGGGTAGCGAATAAGGAAACCCAGCAGAATCATGTGTGAAAGATTTTTAGAACTAGAACAATGCTAGATTGTATCAATATTGTAAACTGTCTATATACAGAAACTGTTTGATGTGGCTGTTTAGTCTCCTTCTTTTGAACTTCTGCAACTTTTCCCCGTTAGCATTGTGTAAATAGCTATCTTGCGTTTATCTTTTCAACTAAATAGATGTTACATTCCTCTAGGATAGGAGGTCATTGTCTTTGGCTTTCTTATATGCCCATCCTTGCCAGCCCATTGCTTTGCAGATAGTAAATACCTAGTAAATATTTGTTAAGTAACTAATTCCCTGAAACTTACCATCTTTGTCATGTCTCAGTAGTCATTCTGTAAATACTTCAGCATATCACATATTAATCATTGACAGTTCAGAAGCAAGGAGAGAGATCTGATGACTTGATCCCAAAATTAAGTTTTGTTTCTTTATAAGAAGGGCTCAGCCTTCTTCAGTTTTGTGTCCCCTAACACCTTACAAAGAGCTTTTCTTGGGATGGGCTTTTAATATGAAGCTGTTGCATGCAAATGTGGGTTCTGTTTATCATGAGAAAGTGTAATGCATCCTTGCAGATAATTTGATAGTCCTTATGGTCTACAGGCAGTTTTTAGCCACCATATTTTTAAACAATCTTTCATTCAGATCTAGTAATATCACTCTAGTGGCAACGAGAAGAACGCAGTAAGAAAGTACAGCACCATTTCTACTGGATACCAATTTAATTTTCATTTAAAGTCTTTCTTACCCTGCTTTACTTTCTCTATTTTTGTTTTCTCTTGGGGTTTCATCTGTTCATCTGTGGGTCTGTATTTATTTATTTGGCAGGTATAATCTGTCCTGCTCTCTCCCTCCCGTGCCATCTCCTTGGAAGCTGCTCTTACTTTGTGTCACCCTAAAGCTAATGGTGACTCTGTTTTCTGGTTTTATAAGCAGCTTTATGCACCTCTCTCTCTCTCTCTCTCTCTCTCTCTCTCTCTCTCTCTCTCTTTCTTTATTGAAATGAGCTGTCTTTGATTATAGTTTGTCAGTGTGGTCTGACTGCTAACATTGATTCCCAGCAGTGAACAACCTTGTCATATTGTTCAAGATTAGGTTTCGATGTGTCATTTAATAGACTAAAAATCCATTCTCAGTAAAATCGAATTCCTGTGGGAATTGCTGTTAAGGATGCTCTCAAAATGAAGTAAATATGTAATGCTGTAGAAATTTCACTGGAAAGGCATCAGGTGACTACATTTACTGAAACTACCAATATCTTAGCTGAATTTTATATTCTGGAAATGCAATTTAAAACTTGCTTGCCTTTATTTAGGCAAAATGTGATTCACAATAATTAAATTTTACAAGCTTCTTCACTTAGGCAGGTCAAATAACATTTTTACTTTTAAATGTAAGAAAATATTTGCCCTTTCTTCACATATCTATGTATAACTCTAACTAAATTCAGGCCTGGGCCCAGAGGTGGTGTCCCTTTATGGCTAGACATGTAGTACCACTAAAAACTAATATTTAACTATATGCCATAGTAGTGGAAAGAGTAGGCTCTGAAACCAGACTGTATGGGTTCAAATGCTACCTTTGGTATTTACTTGCTGTGGGACTTTCAGTGTTATGTAACTTCTGTGCCTTAGTATTGCATCTATAAAACGAGGATAGTGCTTCCTTTATAGGACTGTTGAATAAGAGTTAATACACTTGTAAAATATATGCACACTTAGTGTGGATGACTCATATTAATATTTCAGTATGATTTGTCATGCTTATTATGCCGTTTTGTTGGTTTTTTTGGTAGTTGGTAATGTCCAATATTTATTTAGAGATATTCCTGTGTCTTATGTGTGGGAAGGAAGCAGAAGTAGCACTAAAGGCTACCCTCCTTGTTGACCCAGCAGCTTGTCTCTCACACCGACTTTGCATACACTCAGTAACAGAATGAAAGCTCGGCAGTGGACCACACCAGCTATTCTTGGGTGGCAGTGTAGAGGCCCTTCGTGATTACTTAAGTAGGCTCCTGAGAGTCTGATTTCCCTTTGCCGCCAATTGCTCTTTGAGAGAAGACTAGAAACGTGTTCCACATTTCTTTAAATTTTCAGTGATAATGTTTTGCTTACATGGATTGGCCGTATTATTACTGAGGTTCAACTGCCGGCATCTCAGTCCCTGCTTCAGAGGAGTATAAACATGGGAGGACTCAAAGAGAAGCCAAGTGGGTAGTGCCTGCTAAGCCCTTGGGTGTCTATATTGGTTCATTAGCCATAGACATGGCATTAGAGAGCTATTAGTTGAATAACATCTTACTCTCTGTATGGAATCATTTTATAGGCACTGGCTGTTTCAGATCAAGTAAGGTTTACCTAGAGAGAGAAACTTGGTTGATCCCAGAGAAGTCTTTATTTGCCTCAGATTCTTGTCCTGTTTTTGAGGCTGTTTGTGGTATGTGCCTCAGACCTAGGTCTTGAGTCAGTCAACTTAACCCTGTCTATCACTTCTTTGTCTTGGCTTAACTACTACATATAGAGCCTTCACTCCCGCTGCAACTCCTGCCCATGTCATGCACATCTCAAGCTTAGTTCTGCTGGTACCTGACATGAGTTTTGAAACTGTTTTGTCTCCTGAGCAGGTCTTACTTACATGGACTCTCTTTGCCGGAGCTTGCTCTAGGCTCTTCCTCCAAGCTCCGGTTTTGCTTTTTTTTTCCCTAGTCCCTGAGCACATGCCAGCTAAGTAATAGGTCCTTAGTAAATGTTTACGGAACAGAAATACTGAATCCCTCTGCAATGGAAGCTTGTCTAATTTGCTGTGACCTTGCATTCAGCTTTGACTTCTATGATGGTGCCCCTAGAACTGTACGTCTCAATGCTTAGTAAGCCCTTACTAAGTGCCAGGCACTGTGCATATCACTTTGTATTCAGAATGCCATTTTATCCTCTCATGAAACCCTATGTTATTGGCATTTTATTAATGTTATTATTATTCTTTTTGTACAGGTGGGGAAACTGAGACCCAGCGAGATTAAGTAATTTACCTAGAGTCATTCAGGCCAAGTAACCATTGATGATGGGATTGAAATCCATGTCTCTCTGAATGCAGAGATAGATCATAATCTCTGCTGTGTTGCCTTGTATACCATACCATTTGGAAAATAGCATGCACATCGAGTCATCTATCCCTCAGGCAAAGTTTGTATTTCATCTGGTTGGGCCAAATGATGCTTGCTAACCTTCAAACCACATTTTGAGTAGCAAGGCCCTGTTGCCTCCCATTTGGGATAAATATGAGGTATGTGGTACACTGTATTTTAGCTTCTTTAGCAGGATTGAGCTCCAGTTGCTGATAAATGTAAAATGTTTAATAAGCAAACACTTTATTATCCCCTTTGGTTTCCTTTCTGACTTTCTTACTTTTCTATCAGTGCTCTCTGGCGTCAACATTTACACAAACAACTACAAACACTCTCACGCTTGTCTCAGTGTCTTCTTCTGGTAGACACCAACTGGAGCAGATGACCCTACCAGCTTCTAGAATGGAAAGCCCCACCCAGACAATGGGACTGCCTCCAATCCTCCAGCTCAGGACTTTGGCTGACTTGAGGTCACTCTCATGGATCCCTTCCAGAAAAGTATCACTGGACATGAGGTAGTCCAGGTTGAGACAGCCAGAACCTTGCCTGTATTGATCTTAAAGTGTTTGCAGATGACAGCATAGCTGGCATTCTTCCCTGGGGGAACTGCCAGGACCTTTATTTGAGAAAAAGATACTGTGTTCTTGCTCTAGTGACCACAGGGCCTCTAAACTTGATATGAACCAAGATTGCCCAGTATTCTGGGATATTTTTTTTTTCTTAAGGGTGAAAAAAAGAGATTCAAATCTTCAACTCTAATAAATCTATCACACTTTTGAGGCTTCATTAGGGATAAGGGTTAGGGAGTAGTCAACTGCATGCTTTCACTCTGAATCCTGCTCCCAAGTGAATTCCCTTAATGTTTTCTCTCTACCAGGTCCTAAAGTTTTCTCTGGTTCTCATTAGACCCAAATTTAAACATGGCTTCTTCTGCTTCACTTACCACAGCATTACTCCCACAATGCTGTTGACTATGTTAGACCTTTCCTGAAGGTCTGAGGTTAAAGGATGGAGATTACACTTAAAATGTAATGAAGAACACTTAAAATTCATTCTCACTAAGATACCAAAACTATCACCATGTTACTAAGAATTAGTATCGGGCTCACTCTTCCCATACTGGTGGCTACTTCTCACATGAGCCCCTAGACCTGTTATATTTTATCTTCTTGTTTTATTTTTCTTCTCAATATAATGTTCTCATGCGAGAACATCAGAATGTCTTAGGCTGTCTTTGATTTCCCTACCAACACCTCCCTGTGTGGCTGCACAGGCTGTAGACTGTGCAACTACAGGGGGCACTATTTAGCACAGACGCGATGGAAATAGCATCCCCTGGAGTTTATGCAACTTGGTAGCTCTGTGTTCTTTCAACCCCAAAGACTTAGACCCCACTCTCATAAAACCAGTGGAAGTTGGAATTTTCTATTATTTTTTTATACATAGCAATTAAAATTGAAATTTTCTTTCAATCTGTTATTTTCCAGAAGTGCCCCAAGAATCCCACCTCAGCATAACCAAAAGTGTCGCTAATGTATTTTTTCCCCAAAACAGAACAGCAGTTTTCCTTCTGTGAGGAATTCTATCTTCCTTCTAAGCTCAAATTTCATCCAGCTTCTAAAATTGCAATTTCTCCGCCTGTGCCTTCTATTCAGCCCAGTGAAGGATGACACAGGTTCTATCTAGGCCTTAATCAAACATACCACTGTGAGGACTTCTGTCTTAGCTATGACCCTGGGCCCTTTGGGAATTCCGGTTCCCCCTAGGCCCTTCTGGAGCCAGCTTTTTATCTTGATATTGCTCTGCTTTCAAGGCAGGCTTAGAAAACCTTTCAATTAAAGATGTCATGTTGACCTTAATGGAAGCAGTTCTTCATACCTCTCATTCCCCCAAATAAGCTGTTTTCCACTGGCAGTGATTCATAGAAGCCGCAGAAGAGTTTGAGATTTAAGCCATTCTCAACCAGTTACAGACCCTAGAAGCAGTTACAGACGTCAGATGACGGAGTTGAATTTCAGAATCTATAGCCTGAACTCATGCTAGTAATGGTGGGAAGTGTAAACATAGGGATAAGAGCCAAGGCAAAGATCTCGGAGGAACCTAAATACAGTTACTATCTCTGTGACCTTTGAATAATTAATTTTTCAGTCTTCTTGTCTGTAAAATGGGGATGATAATCCCTATGTTACGCCTGTTAAAAAGATTAAATAAACGAATGTCTGTAAAGTTCTTAGCGTGGGGTCTGACAATAATAAGATATCAAAATACAATGTATTATCATCAAACCTCTAAATCTGTGCCTCTGAGGGGTGTGGTATCCTGATACAGACTGGTAGTCTTGCTAAGTAAGTTGAATCTCAGGCAGCAGAGGAAAGGTCCAGTGAGGGAGGAGTCAAAGATCCTAAATAGGTGTGCATAATACACCCCTTTTGACAGAACAGTGACCCAAGACTGTAATAAGCAGAAATTAAGGGAACATCTTCCTCTGAAGCTCCTAGGAGACATGAAACCAGTGGCAGAGTCTCAGGGCCCGTGGGATGTTACATTACCACAAATGTAGCCATAGCTTTACTGTTACCACTTTTGGTAGAAGCCAGCTAGACCTGCTTCATCTGCCCCGTGTCATCTCAATGAAACATCAGCCATTTAGTCCTCAACAACAAATCCTAAATTATAACTTACAATTGTATTTAGAACTATTTACTTTCTAGGTAAAAATTAGCATCTAAAGTATCTTGGAAAACATGTACCTGTTTTGAGGGCTGAGCCATTCTTGTATCTACCTAGTCTTTGTACCAGTTCACTCTTGTGAATCCAAGAATATGCTCTTATCCTAGCCATCACCTTCTGGCTTTCTCTCTCTCTCTTTTCCATCATCTTTAATATTATTTTCATAATATCTTGCTTGGCAGGTCCATGTCTTCTTTTGCTCTGCAAGGACAAACATATAATGGAAATGTATGTCTTTACTGAGTGTGAGTGCCTGCTCTAGAAGACCTTTCTGTTTTGTTGTCACCGTTTGCTTGGCCATTGCCTAGCACTTTTGTGTTTCAGATGTAAATTAAAATTTTAGATAATTTTATTCTTTGTCTTCATAAATTAGGGGAGCAAAACTTCAATGAAGATTAGGTAAACTAATATATGTAAGGCTCCTAGCACATAGTTAATTGTTTAATAAATGATTGTTATAATTATCTGACAGTGGTTATATTGGCTAAATTGTGGTGGTAATATGTTTTCCTCACTATTGTAAACTTTAACCACTCAAAATATAACATATTGTGAACATTAGAATATCTTAGGCTATTTTTGATTTCCTCTATGAATTCTTGACTTTTGCATAGACCTTAAAAAGTGGTCACATTGTAAGTGCTATTATTCATATGAAGTTTTAGAGTTGTAAAGAATTGTTGGAACCCAGGTAATCAGTCAAATCCATATTTATAATGTAAAATTAAAATATATACTCATATATATCAAACATTTACTATTCACTGTTAGTCTTCCACTCAGTATACTGAGTATATACTGTTTACTGTACAATTTCTCAGAAGTAAATCAGAAAATATTCTTTTATGTCTTTACAATAGGCTGTACTATCCAAAGTTTCAAAAAATAAACAGTACTGAGAAATCCAGTAGATTTCTTAATGAATGCATATGGCATCAACTTCCCTGGACAGATCTAGAGTATGTTTTTAGGTAATGCAGAAAAATTATTCAGGAAGAAGATAAGGTAATAAAGAGTAACATTGGAACATGAGAAAAAACACACCAGCGTATACATATTGCTCATTATGTTATAGTGACAATTATGCTAGTAGTTCTTATTTCTTAAAAGCTTGCTGTATGCCAGAGTAAGCTTTTAATGTTCCTAGCAAACTTATGAGAAGTATACTATTATTATGTCAATTTTATAAATGAGTAAACTAAAGCTATTAAAGGGTTGAGCTGACATTGAAACCCAAATATTCCAACTTCAGAACTTGTGCTATTTACCACTGTTTTTTTGGTCTCCCTAAATATGTATGTGTGTGTGTGTGTGCATACCTATTATGCACAGAAATAGAAAATTATATATAATAATATATATTATAGATGATAATATAGAATATTATATATAAAGTTGCAAATTACCTTAGATATATTTCCCAGTAAAACTGATAGTTATAAGTTTAGGACATTTTCTTGTATTTGAACAATGGTTCATGTTTACTTTGGTCTCATAAATGAAACCTGTTTGTCATTGCGCTTCCTAAACTTGAATATTTTATGGAGCTTTTTGAAAGAAATTCTCATGGACCCTTAATATTAACATAAATTTTTATTGTAATATTACTTTGAAATGCACAAATATATAATCAGGTATAAATGTATTATGCTTATAGCTCCTAAAATTATTTAAAAACGGATTTTGAAACTACAAAAGCAGTGGCATTCAAGTTAATGACACAAGTTTCATGTGATGGTGATGTTTGCTGGAACGAGTTTGCTACTTAAGAAATCAATATGGTATACAGTTATATGAAACAGGGTCTTTAGAGTTCAGCATGGCAGAAGCACCATGTACCATGTGATGAAAACTTCTGCTTTTTTTTCCTGTTGAAATTGCTGTCAAACCATTCACATGATGGGCAGAAATAGTCTTTGCTCTTGGTTTGAATGCAGTATTTATATATTCAGTGTCTGCCTTTGTTTATTCCTCCAAAATAATGCTACTTGGTGCAAATTGATTGTAAATGTGACTTTTCAGTATTTGATCAGAGCGAGGTGTAATAAAGGAGTCATGTAGATAACATTAACCAGCTTTTCCTCTGCTGTCTGCATTCTGTCCCTAAGTGATCTCATCTGTGTCATAGCTTTAAAAATCATTCACTTGCTGACAAATCTCGAGTTTGTACCTATGGCGTGCACTGCTCCTCTGAACTTCAGACTTGTGTGTCTTAACTGCCTAATGGACATCTCTACTTAGATTTCTAAATCTTACAGTTTACAAGTCCCGAACAGATCTTCTGTCCCCTGACCTGCTCCAAACCTGCTTGTCCTGTATTCCCTTCCAACTCCCAGAAGGGCAGCTCCACTCTTCCTGCAGTATAAGCCCCAAACCTTAGTCACCCTTCACTTTTCTCTTTTTCTCACATCTTAAATCCAGTCACCCTGAAAATCCTATCAGTTTAAAAATATATCCAGAATCTGAATACTTTTCACTGACTCCATTGCTGGCACCCACACCCAAGACACCATCATTTCTTGCCTGGATGATGGCAGTCACCTCCTAATTTATCTCCTTGTTTTCACCCTGGCATTCCTAATCATATAATGCAAATATAATGTTTTACATAGCAGTTGGAGTGATGCTTTAAAAGTAAAACATCTGGCAGATTACTGCAGCATTCACAGTCTTCAATCATCCAAAGGGCCCATTTCAGAGTAAAAACCAAAACCCTCACCATGGCCAACAAGGCCCTGCCACTGTTCTTTATTCAGTCTATTCCAGCCATGCTTTTCTTCAAACACACAAGCATTGACTCCTTGTAGCCTTTGCACTGCTCTTCCCTGTGCTAGAATCCTGTTTCCCTAGATGGTCTCCTGGTTTGCACCTTCTGGCCTCTGCTTAGATGTCACTTTATTAGTGAGGCCTTCCCTGACAATCCTATTAAAAAACTCTGATCCCAGCATACTTCTTCCTCATCACTTTCTCACCTGCTTTATTTTTTTCCCCATGGTGTGCTTATCACCATATATTAGCATATACATATAAATGTATATGTATTTCAATTGTTTATTACCTGTCTCTTTCTACTAGGGAATATAAGTTCCGTGAATGCAGAAACTTAGTTTTTTTAAAGTATCTAAAATAGTGCTTGTCACTTATATGTGTAATAAACATTTGTTGAATGAATCAATTAATGCTTAGTTTTTAAAAATTATCAGCAGAATAAAAACACAAAAGAAAGTGTTATTAGGGAGAACTTGCAAATCTGAGGGTCAAAATTTTATACCAGTGTGTAACATAAAGGAATGAACTGTAAGTACAACTTAGATTTTGTAAAATGTTAGAAATCTTTTTACTGCCAACTTTGATTTTTATCAGCCTAACATCTTTTTAATTTTACAGTTGAACATAACTTCTAACTTCTCCTAAATATTTGCATGTATATTTACAGCTTATTTAGAAGGTAAACACGGTCAATTGTGTGACCACCAACACCATGCTGGGGTGTTAATGTAGTTCAGATTGTCTGAGAAAAAGGTGCTTTGTATATCAGCCACTCACCTGATTTTCACTTGGAATTCATCCAATTACTGACACCACTTAGTTTGTAAGATTTCCTGGACTCAGTAGAGAGAGAACCTTTCTGAACTGAAGCCCTGATATGCAGTGGAGATTTACATTCAGAGGGAAACAGTGTCTGTTGAACTGTGTAACAGCTATCCTTGCAGGAAACTTCGGCAGGGTCCAAAGAGCACGTAATTGTGGTGATTAAACTGATAAGCTGGTGACACAAAGCAAGAAAGTACAAATTGAAGTTTCAGCAACAAGTATAAGGCATGTCATCCATTCTTTCCTGGTAATCTTAGGAAAGTAATAAGATAGCTTAATTACATGATGAAAATACTCAAAGTCCAGCTGGAACCCCATAGTTTATACCTGTGCTTGCTTGCTTGCTTTTTTTCTTATTAGAAGTGTTGAGATCTTCAGTTATGGTTTACCTTTCCGTTGTCCTTTTTTTTTTTTTTTTTGAGACAGAGTCTCGCTCTGTTGCCAGGCTGGAATGCAGTGGCATGATTTTGGCTCACTGCAAACTCTGACTCCCTGGTTTAAGTGATTCTCCTGCCTCAGGCTCCCGAGTAGGTGAGATTACAGGCACGCACCACCACACCCAGCTAATTTTTATATTTTTGGTAGAGATGAGATTTCATTATGTTGGCCAGGATGGCCTGGATCTTCTGACCTCATGATCTGCCCACCTCGGCTTCCCAAAGTGCTGGGATTATATGTGTGAGCCACCGCGCCCAGCCTCTGTTGTCCTCTACTTTTTAGCTTTTATGTGAAAGTACTGTTAATATAAAATTAAACCAAGCTTTCTTCACATTCTGCTGTTTTTCCCCCTAGTATAAATTAATGACTTACTCAAAACAGTTTTTAAATCATTAGCTAAAATGTGTACACATCTTAATAATGTATAACAAATAATGCATTCATAAATGCAGTGTCATATACAATTATTATAATGTATGTGATATATTTGTTTGTACTTCAAGAATATTGTGAAAACAAAGGGTGAAACCATGATTTGATTTTCATGTATATGAAAAAAGAGTCTCTGTTTAAACAGGAAATTGAATCATATTAAAGCCATACTTCAGTATTGTAGGAAGCATCCTATTATATGTACATGTCTTTCCTGTCCTTTCCTTTCTCCCTTTCTTCTCTTCTGTTTCAATAGACATTGACTGAGTACTCACTATGTGCCAGGCAAAAAACTACACACTCAGTTTGGGGATGATACGAAGGCTAATTTAGCAATCCTAGGCTATCCTGGAGTATCGTCTTGAAAATACTTGGTCAGCTTGCATTTAGTTGTTCCGTTGGGCATGAGAAAGATGAGGCCCATTTCCCCATTGGAATCTGGTGTTTTGCATTTGCCAGGGCAAGGTGCTGTATTCATTCCCTAAGAGAGTCTCAATCACTTGTTAGTTTGGCTTCAAAACTTTCAGCAACCTGAACTTTAGTTTTCTGTTATGTGAACACACACACACACACACACACACACACACACACACACACTATCTATCTATCATATATCTATCTGTATCTGCAAGGTCTTATGGCTTATTTTTCATCCTAAGTTCTTGTTTTATTTTTTCTTCTCATTCTTCCTCTGAATTCCTTGTTTTGGTTTACAACGTTAAAAGTTTGCATTATATGTTATAGCAAATTGTTTTTAAGGAAAGGTGTTGTAATGATTCAATACAAAAAGATAAATGTGTATATGTCTAGAAGTCTGAGAAGATAGTTTGAAAACCACCCTAAGATTGAGTGTAATAGGAAGATGAAATGTTTTTAAAGGAAATTAAATCAATTAATTAACTTATTTCCCTCAGACCATTAGCCATACAGAATATGAAAGGAAAGTCAATGCTTACCTGATAACTTATTTCAAAATCTAGATGGAGGCCAGAAGTATCACATCTTACTACCAGTGTCTCCTAGTATTATTTCTTTATATTCATTACTTTTTCATTGGTTACTCATGGGGAGATGGCTACCTGAGAGAGCTCTCTGTTTCAAAATGTGTTTATTTCAATAAGAAACAAATATCTGGACATTTTTGTGTAGGATATTACACAAAATATTTTTATGGAAAACCTTCAAGTCTGAACTTTGTATAGGTTTCCCACAGTATAGAAAGAAGGTGGAGTTTTTGACCGAAGCTGACCTGTATTTAAGTTGAGATTGAGTGCTATATTCCTTCTGTTTTGAATCCTCCTTAAAGACTTGTCCATCATAGTCAATCCCAAAGCTCTAGGGTTTCTAAAAAGAATTTTAGGCTGTTAAAAAACACATTGTATGGTAACACTTAGGAGTTTTTGAGAGAAATGATACATGTGAGATATGATGGATTTTAGAAATTATAACAGCACCCTCTGGTTAGTGTTCCTTTACCACTTCTGTTATAAATCAGGAGTTTGCAGTTTTGACAGGTAATCTTTTTTCTGTTAACTAAAACTTGACTCAGCCTTTTAACTATAAGCAAACTGAAAATGAAGACTCTGTCTCTTAAGATATTGATATATATTTTCCTTGGAATTATAGTTTGAGCCTCTGAATTTTTGTGTCTTTTGGGCTGATACACCCCATTATGAACAGAATAGGCCTTTATTCCTTCACATCTGGAATAAAGATGTAACTTCAGATATTTAAAAATTAGTGTTGGTTTCATAATAAGCAAAATGGTATTGTTAATTCATAGCACAGGCATTATTTTAAAATAAACTAATGGTTAAACTAACATTTTAAACATAAATCTGCAGTATGGTATGTGTTCTACTATCCTTATTCCAGCTGTTGAGGATTTGAAGTGAGAACGGGCCAATTTTAGCACGTGTTGGAACCATCCATTTGTCTATTTGACAGAGATCTTAGAATCTTCCAGTTGAAAAGTTCTTTGGAGAACATCTAGTTCAGCTCCCTTAATTTACAGTTGAAGGGATCTGTGGAGAAAGTTACTCCCCAACTCTTATGTTAATAAGTACAACATTGTTACTCAGTTCATTGCCAGGCAAACCTTTGGAGGAATTTAACAGTTCCACAAATAGCCAACAAATAGCAAACTTTATATTCTTATTTGTAGGCAGCTCATCATATTCAGGAAATAATTTTCCCCAGGAGTGCTCTGACTGTAACACATGGAACCTGTTTTCACTGAGAGAACAACTGAAATTCTTTCAGAAAAGAAGATGTTTTGGAATCTCCATTGTAATAAAACACAGTATAATGTTACATGCATTAGAATGCAGTGAGGTCCAACTTTCATTTTGATTCCACCATTTAATTTAACGCTCCCTTCCTCCTCTTCTCCTGTTTTCTTTCCTTGTCTCCATGTTTCCAGAAGGAGCTCTTATCTTGGACAACCTATTTCACTTTTAAAATAGAAATAATATCATCACATCTTCCTGGATCTGGAGGGCGAAGCCCAGAGATTCTCATGATTTTCTCAGTACTGAAGACAGTTTTAAGATCTTTACATATTTTTGGATATATTTATTAGGAATCTTCTTCCAAAGTTGTTTTAAGGTGCTTCAAATTAAATGATCAGATTGATTTCTAGAAACATTGTATTTCGACCTCCTGAGACTGCTGGGGGATTGACAGGAAAAGTTGGAATCAAATACCTAGTTATTAGGGAATATATTTCCTTTTTTTTTTTTTGGCCTAGATTAACCATTCCCCTCCTCCCCGCCAAGTCACTATATGTATAGAGACCTACTTTATTTAAAAGATTTAAAAAGTGTACTTCTATTTTTAAATTATAAAATAAGGAATATTCTCTTTATAAAATTTGGAAAAATAAAACAATTTAAAGAAAATTAAATGTTTATAATTAGCATCTAAAGGTGATCTTGCAATATACTGGAGTTTATATATTTCTAGTATTGCTTCTATTATTCCTTTTCATTTGGAATTACATTGATCTTTTTTTTTCTATTTTGTTCCATTGAATCAATATATCATGGACATTTTGTCATGTCATTACATATTCTTATAAAAGTTGACTTTGTGTTACAAAAGTATGTCATAGGGATATATCAAAATTAAACTAATCACTATTATTAGCCATTTGTGTTTTTTCCAAATTTTTCTATTAGAAGTAATGTTGTAATGCACATTCTTGTATGTATATCTATGATAATTTTCTTAGGGTAAATACCCAAGTGTGGAATTAGTCATATAGTATTTTCATATGTAATACCAAAAAGTCCTCTAGAAATTTTTATTTCTCACCATAAGGCCCATTTACCTCTGTCCTAATAATACATATATATATATACGTATATAATGTGTGTGTGTGTGTGTGTGTATATATATGTATATATATCTGTATATATATATATGAGTGGTATTGCTAAATCTTATGGTCATTCTGTGTTTAACTTTTTGAGGAAACTGTAAACTGTTTTTCACAGTACCTATACCATTTTGCATTCCCACCAGCATAGCACAGGTGTTCCAATAGCTCTGCATCCTTACTAACATTTATTTTATTGATAGTAAATAACCTAATCATTATAAAGTGATATCTAATTGAAATTTTTATTTGCATTTCACTGATAGTGATGTTGAGTATCTTTGCATGTACTTATTGGCCATTCATGTATCTTCTCGGGAAACATGCTGTTTAAGTTCTTTCTGCATTTTTGAATTGAGCTGTTTGTTTTTCATTACCATTGTTGAGTTTTAGGAGTTCATTATATATTTTGGATATTAATCTTGTGTAAGATAGATTATTTGCAAATATTCTCTCTCATTCTGGGGTTTGTCTTTTTACTCCCTTGAAAGTGTTCTTTTTTTGAGACCAGATCTCATTCTTCACCCAGGCTGGAGTTCAGTGGTGTGATCACAGCTCACTGCAACCTGAATTCCTAGGCTAAAGCAGTCTCCCACCTCAGCCTCCCAAGTAGCTGGGACTACAGGTGTATACTACCATGCATGGCTAATTTTTAATTTTTTTGTAGAGATGAAGTTTCTGTATGTTGCCCAGGCTGGTCTCGAGGTCCTGGGCTCAAGCAATCCTCCTGTCTTGGCCTCCCAAAGTGTTGGGATTATAGGCATGAGCTACTGTGCCCAGCCTTGAAAGCGTTCTTTGATACACAAAAGTTTTACATTTTGATGAAGTCAAGTTTATCTAAATTTGTCTAAATCACACTTGGTAATGGTGTATAATTCTTTAAATATGTTGCTGAATTTAGTTTGCTAGTATTTTGTCTAGGATTTTTGCATCAATATTCACAAGAAATATTGATTCGTAGTTTTCTTTTCTTGTAGTGTCAGGGTTAATACTGGTCTCATAAAACGAGGTAGGAAGTGTTCTTTACTCTTCAATTTGTGAGAAGAGTTTGAGAAGGATTGGAGGTTTTTTTTTTTTTTTTTTTTTTTTTTTTATGTTTAGTAGAAATCACCAGCGGAAACATGTGGTCCTATGCTTCTTTTTATTGGAAGCCTTTTGATTATTGATTCAGTCTCATTAGTAGTTAGGAGTGTATCCAGATTTTCTGTCTTCATTTTTCAGTTTTGGCAGATAGTGGGTTGCTAGGAATTTGTTTATTTCATCCAGACTATTCAATTTGTTGGCATACAAATGTTCATAGTATTCTTTCTCCTCATAGACTTTTTTTTTTTTTTTGGTAAAACCAACAGCACTTGCTTATGCTGCATTCCATAAGTTTTTGTTTGTTGTGATTTTATTTTCATTAGTCTTAAAACAATTTCTAATTTATTTTGTCATTTATTATTTGATCTATTGTTGTTAAGACTGTGTAGTTTAATTTCTCCATACCTATTTTCCTTCTGTTATTGATTCCTAGTTTCATTCCACTGTGATTGAAATTTTTTTCATATGATTTCAATCTTTTAAAATTTATTGAGATTTGTTTTGTGGCTTAATATTATTGTCTGTTCTGTAGAATGTTATATGTGCACTTGAAAAATGAGGAATTTATTGTTGGATAGAATATTCTGTATATGTGTGTTAGGTCTAATTCGTTTATAGTTTTGTTCAAATTTTGTATTTCCTTATTGATGTTCTGTCTGTTGTATCTGTTACTGAGTCTCCAAATGTTACTTCCCTTCAATTCCAATATGAAGAACTATTTCTTCCTTCAGTTCTAGCAATGTTTGTTTCACATATTTTGGTGTTTTGTGCATAATTTATAATTGTTATATATTTTTTGATGAATTGATCCTTTTATCAGTATATAATGTGTGTCTTTCTCCTTTTAGTTTTTGACTTAAATTCTATTTCATCTAATAATAGTATATAGCAACCCCATCTATCTTTTGGTTCCATTTGCATGTAGTATCATTTCCCACCTATCAACCTGTTTCCATCTTTCAACCTATTTGTGTCTTTTTTTTTTTTTTTTTTGAGTTGGAGTCTCACTCTATCACCAGGCTGGAGTGCAGTGGAGCGATTTCAGCTCACTGCAACCTCTGACTCCCATGTTCAGGCGATTCTCCTGCCTCAGCCTCCTGAGTATCTGGGATTACAGGTGCATGCCACCAGGCCCAGATAATTTTTGTATTTTTAGTAGAGTTGGAGTTTCACCATGTTGGCCAGGATGGTCTCAATCTCTTCACCTTGTGATCTGCCTGCATCAGCCTCCCAAAGTGCTGGCATTACAGGTGTGAGCCACCATGCTAGCCCCTCCCTATTTGTATCTTTAGATCTCAATTAAGTCTCTTGTAGATGGCATGTAGTTGGATCATGTTTCATTTTAATTCATTTGCTAATTTCTGTGGTTTGGAGATTTTAATACATTTACACTTAAAGTAACTACTGTTAAAGAAAGGTTTACTTTTCCCATTTGTTGTTTGTGTTCTTATAGCTTTTTTGTTGCTAATTTCCTCTATCACTGTCTTATTTTTGTTCAGTTGACTTTTTTTTGTAGTGAAAAGCTTTGATTTATTATTTCTTTCATTTATATTCTACAGGTATTTTTCTTTATTGTTATTGTAGGGGCTAGTCTAACATTCTAAATTTATAACAATGTAATTTGAGAGGATACGAGTTAAACTTTGGTCACATACAAAACCACTTCATGTTATTGGTATTTATATCTTTATACATTGTCTACCCAATTACAATGGTTTGTCTTTTAAATTATGCATTTGTCTTTTAAATAATGTAGAAAATAGAAAGTAAAGTCACAAACCAAAATTGCAATATTACTGGCCTTCGTATCTGCCTATGTATCTACCTTTACCTGAGACCATTATCTATTTATATGGCTTCAGGTTACTGTCAAGCATCCTTTTATTTCAACCCGAAGGACTCGCGTTAGCATTTATTTTAGGGCTGGTCTAGTGGTAAAAAAAAAAAAGCCTTAGCTTTTATCAGTCGTGCCCACACTTTTACTGCCTGAGTTCTAAATTAAATGAAACAGAGATGAGCACCTTGCATCAGTCCTTCTAGTATCACTCAGGCAAGTTAGAACAAATGTACAAGTAATTTGCAAATAAAGTCTGTTCTGCTCTGTTTGTTCGGGGAATTGGAATGCTTTGGCTTCCAGACTAAGACCACTGTCATGCCAGCGATGGAAAAGAGGAAGTATGAGTAAAAACACCACAGAAGTTTTCTGTTATCTTAAAGATAGGTTTTTCTTGTTTTTGTTTTTTTTGATTAAGCATTTGATTGTTTGCTGTAAACTTTTGAGTATTTCTCATGGCTCTATAAAAGTAGGTTTAGACACATGCTGCTTGTGTTTTTTGATGTTTCTGGAGGCAGGCAGGTGGTGGGGGTATTTAAGAACTTGATGCTTCCTCGTCCACTGTTTAGCTAATATCTTAAAATATTTTTTAATGTGGCTACATTTTTATATTATCCCTTTAAGGTATATTTATGCCCTGCAAAGTAATTATACACAAACCAATAAGCTAAGAAAGAATGAAAGGAGAAATAAGTTTTGGTGCTATTTTAACTGTGAATTTAGAATAGGAAACTTTTTTTTGTAATGTATTTTTTTTTATAAAATTAACAAAATATAAAAAATAATTGTATCCCCTTTATTTGTTGTATTTGTACCTTTTACTCTTTTCAGGTTCTAAAATGTGACTTAATTATGAAAGTTATTAGCAATTTATATGACATTTCCAAAAGTTTCAGCACTGAAACAACTACCATTAGTATATTTTTAGAGCTGAATTTTAACATTTATTTTGGGGGAAGCAATTTTGAAGAGTCAGACATGAAGGACAATTGTCAAATAAATTTCTTCTTTGTTTACCATTTTGATTGATTATTAATGACAATTTGTGGACTGGACTGCTGTGATGAAATGGAGTCTGAGACTGGGTTACGGCCAGCCAGAAAGTTATTGTGACCAATTTATGATGTTTGCTATAGTCCTGGAAGGTGGCAGTATTTATGTCAATCATTTTCCATCTTTATTTTAAGGATCCCTTGAGCCCCAATCTAATAAAGTCCTCAGATCACCTATGTGCTGCTTTAAATTACCAGCTGTTACAAGGTACTTAATTTGAATCATGTAAATCTATAATAAATTGGAGACAATTTCTCTAGTAGATCATCTTAGAGGAACTAAAATATTTAATGAAAGTCCATGTAAGGAGCATATTTAAAATGTCAAAAGATTATAGGTTTATCACATTGAATTCTTTATTCCTTTGCAATCTAGACATTTAATTCACCTTGTTTCTATTCAGGTCCCAACCAGCTTTGGACATGCAAAATGATTCACACAACTATTTGACATACTCAGCCTAAATTTATACCTAGTGTTTATCTAGGTAACAGCAGTATTTCAAAGCCCTCTTCTTCATTTACTCTTTGGTCAAAGGAAATCTCTTCTACCCAGTGTTAGCTGATTATTTTGGTATTGAGCTTCATGTCTCTGAGTGTCATATCTTTAAGTGTATCTCCTGAGTTTTCAGTTTTAGACATTATCTATCTATTGACATTCCATTATGAAAAGATAATTTGTTTCTTCTTTCTCTCCTTTCTCCGCAGTACCCCATAATACACCAGACCTTCTCCACTCTTCAGCTTTCTGACATAATTATATCAAAGTAATACTATAAAAATTATGAAATAACTCTGTTCAGTGCTTGCATTACTATAACTATGAAAAGAAATCAAGAACTAGACATATAGTAGCTATAGTGTTTTTTCCTTTACTGTGCAGCTCTTGTTTTCCTTGGGGTTAATAATATCATTTATAGTTATTTGCTTGGTTTTTCTATGTACTTACTGTTAATTGAAACCAAACATTGTTATCTAAATCTCTTCTTAGGTATTCTATCATTTTTGTCCTTGTGAGGAGACCTTTCTGGGAAATTTCTGACCTTCTGTCCTTTGAACAAATTATCCTGTAGGTTTTGTGTCGACTGTCATCATCCTGGCCTGTTCCCTTACTGTTACCCTGGGACTCTTCACATCTCTCCTCTCTATTGTTTCCTGTGTCTCATCTTCCTACGTCTTAGTATATTCTCTTATTTTGGTGACACTCATCCCTCTGTATCTTTCAAAGAAATGCTACTTTGGAACTAAATTTTTGAATGATCTTGTATATGAAAATATACCTTTTATTTTGTTGATGGTTTCACTGACTACAGAATTCTAGATTCAAAGTTTTTTCTTAGTGTTTTGAAAGAATTGTTTTTGTTTTTTCTCCTCTGGAAGCTTGTAGTACATCAGGTACTGAAATTTTTCAATAATGTGCTTTGATGTGGGTTTATTTTTATCTATTGTGATGAGCTTTCTGTGAGCACTTTCACTCATGTTCTCCCTGGGGAATTTTCTAAATTATATCATTGATTTTTACCCCTCCTCTTGTTTATCTTTGTAGAATTTATACAATTTGATGTTAGATCTACTAGACTGACCTTTCTTTCTTACATTTGATCTCTTTGTCTTTGATATTTTCTTGATTCTGTCAACTTTTTATTTTTTATTTTTTGTTTCCAAGACTTATTTTGTTTGTTCCCTAAATATTCCTCTTTTTCTTACTTTTAGTAAAAGTATTATGTTTTTATGTTATGGTTTTCTAATCTCTTTGATATTAATACTAGATTTTTAATAGTTTTCTTCTTTCTGCATATTGCATTTTTTTCTTCAAGTTGCTATTATGCCTATTAGTTTGCTTAATTTTTAATCTTTCATATTAGTGACTTTCCTCAGATATCTTGTAGTCTTTAGTTATATACTGACATGTAAAGGTGCGGGACAGAGTAACTCAATTCGGGTTTTTTTTTTTTGGGAGACAGAGTTTCGCTCTTGTTACCCAGGCTGGAGTGCAATGGCGCAATCTCGGCTCACTGCAACCTCCGCCTCCTGGGTTCAAGCCTCAGCCTCCTGAGTAGCTGGGACTACAGACACGGCACGTGCCACCATGCCAAGCTAATTTTTTGTATTTTTAGTAGAGATGGGGTTTCACCATGTTGACCAGGATGGTCTCGATCTCTTGACCTCATGATACACCCGCCTCGGCCTCCCAAAGTGCTGGGATTACAGGCGTGAGCCACCGCGCCCGGCCCTCAATTCGGGTTTTTGTTCGTAAGTTTGTCCATATGGTTTTGCAGTATGATGATTCATTTGAGCTATTTTGTTAGGTAAACTTCAGAGTTATCATCTGTAGATTTTTCTGCTTAGGCAGATCAGATATCCCAGAGAAGGATCCTCTAGCCTCCTTCCTGTGGAGGGAGTACCTAGCATTTTCAGAAACCCTATTAGGGAGGAAAAATGGGGAGATTCTGGCAACCATTGTGCTTACATTCATTTAATCTCTCTGTTTTCAGTGTGTTTTCCACTGTTAACTATGCAGAGACCTTTTACTTTACCCCTTAGCTCTTATTTGAAGATGAAGAGGGACATTTGACTGTATAAGATCCAGGGATGAAATTTGGATATCCACCTGCTTCTTAGATTTTTTTTTTTCAGCAAATCTTTTTTATTTGGCCTTATTCCTTCACCCTTATCTTTAAGGTACTCATAATCACCAATTCCTTAGTCTTTTAGAGTTTAGCAGTGTAAATCTGGTTGTGCTGTTACATCATGGACTCAATTATTCATCCCTCGTTTCTCTCCAATTAATTACCTTATTTTATCTTTTTTTTTTAACAGTGAAACTTTTTTTTTTTTTTTTTTAGAAACGGAGTTTTGCTCTTGTTGCCCAGACTGAAGTGCAATGGCACGATCTCGTCTCACCACAACCTCTGCCTATCAGGTTCAAGCTACTGTCCTGCCCCAGCCTCCCAAGTAACTGGGGTTACAGGCATGTGCCACCACACCTGGCTAATTTTTGTATTTTTAGTAGAGACAGGGTTTCACCATGTTGGTCAGGCTGGTCTTGAACTCCTGAACTTGTGATCTGCCCACCTTGGCCTCCCAAAGTGCTGTGATTACAGGCGCGAGCCACTGTGCCTGGCCAACAGTGAAACTTTGATAATAAATTGATTTTATTCTTCCTCTGTCTTTACTTATCATGTCTTCCATCTGGTTTCAGCACCCCTCAACTTTCATTTAAGACACTTTTGTGTCGATAAATCTAACAGATACTTTTGGCCTTTGAATTATTTGACCTCTCTGAAGATTTGCCCCAGTTAGGTACTCTCTCCTAGTTTGTCTACAGCTTCTCTGCAAGCTCTTAGTTTCTTTAAGCTCTATGTCTTTTACTTTCTTCGTGATTCTTTCTTTTAGAGAATATCACTCAAGACTGGTAATATCAATATATCTAATATATAATGTTAGATCAATATATCTAATATCAAATAATATGTGACATATATCTATAATATATAACATACATGTAATATAATATCTAACATATCTCACTATATTATATATATATATGTGTATGTATCTGCATACATACACACACATGCATATACACATCTAGAACCATGATACATGCCAAATTGTCCTGCCATGTAGTTTGGTCACAGACTTTTAGAAAAGTTGCTCTATAATGAATGATTTTTTTTTACTGTGTGAAGATCTAGAAAACATCGCTAGAAATATAGCTGGTGTTTCTTTTATTTGCTCCATGTCAAATGGTAGAGCTGGAAGTACTCAGTTAAACCCTGCTTCCTTGTAGCTTAATTCTTCAGTCTCAGTTTTAGAGTAAAGAAATACCAAGTGGCTAAATTAGTAGATTTTGACAGATTGTATAATGTTCTCTTTATAATGGAAATGGTTGATAGCATTATGTAAATATTCTATGATATTTGGTAAGATGTAATATTTCTGTTTTCTTATTTGTAACCTTATCATAATTTCTACCATAGTAATGAGCAGACTTTTAGATTGGCAATGTATTGAAAATGTTAATAAAATAATGATATCGTATCAGGCAGTTTAGTCTATAATCTCAAATGTAATTTAGCAGAAAATATTAAATAGCCATTTTGTAAACTGACAGAACTCAATTTTTAATGGGTTGAAATACAGATGGAAAGAAATGCCGAAATGAATTAATAGTGTTATAATAGCTGATCCTTTTAGACCAGACCACACTGTCTTCAAGATACATGCCTATTAAAATCTTGGTATTCTAATTTTAAATATGACACTATTGCTATTAACATAAAAATATGACTTGATTAATAACATTCACTTTATGACTATTTAATGCTCTCATAGTTAGGAAGAATCCCTCGGTCTAGTATTCAAGAGAATCTTCTTAATTTTTAGATTTTAGAATAGAAGTAGAAGATTAAATCAAAATTTGCCAGTTGTTTTATGAAATGAAAAGAATGTCTGTTGTTGCCTTTTCAGATTAGGTATATTGGTACTTAGTGTTATCTTCCAGATGTTAATTTTATACTACTCCTGTGTTTTTACTAAGATGAATTTGGTTTTGAATGTGAAAATAAATTATTTAAAAAGAGATAAATCTTTTGCAATGAAGTGTTGGCAATAGAGTTGGTTTGCAGCAGTGTTATCTTTGAAATTAAGTGATAGTGCCAGTAAGGGTTGCTTAGAATACTTATTAAAGATATTTACGTGAATTAATGGAATTGTACATTTATTACCAGTGAAGATAAATATGATCATTGAAATGGTATGTGAAACATCCAATTCCTAAATTAACTAGAATGAATAAGATCTTTCATTGAGTGAATTTTTATTGTAGAGCCAACTATACTTCTGAGTCTATAGGGAGCTTTGCCTTTGAGTTAGCTCATAAATATCATGCTTTTCAATGAGGTAACTCGGTCCTCCAGTAACTAAACCCCTGAAGGGGAAGTCTAATATTGTACTGGTTATTGAACTTCCCTCTAAATTTAGGACCGATACAGTGTGGGATTACTTTTAATATGCAATATTTACTGCTTTAAAAACTAAATTAGCTACTCTTCTTGGTCTGTTATTAATGAATTTAGGGTTCAGCTTAACCTTCATGAACTGTTTAAGCCAAGCATCTAATGATATTTAAACTCACTGTAATATTTCACTTAAAATGAATCCCAGAGGTAGAGGTTCTAAGGTTCTAAGAAAGCCACAGCATTCCTATTTATATGTATTTATTTCTTTTACACTAGGCCAGACCTTTATAATTTATAACCAGAATGATTTCTGTGGCCTTTAAATGTCCGCAGTGCTTGATAATTTCTTCCTTGTTCATGGTCCTGTTAGGTAAAAGTTTTACACGTACAAACTTAGATAAAAAGCTTATCCTCAAGAAGCATACAGCCTGATAATTGTATTCAGTATCTCCACAAGAATAAAGAAGTGATCTAATGGAAAGAGATCAAGTAATGATCAAATATTTCACATTTGGAAGATCAGAGAAAGCTTCAAGGAGAAATTGCCTTGAACAGGTGTTGGAAGTTAGTATAGATGGGCTTTGGTCCTTTTAGCGGACTCTGCAGTGCTGTGCACACCTGAGTCCATTTATAGCTGTGGATGGTTTCTGGCATGCAGATGGTTTCCTAAGTCAAGCATCAGCACCTTTCTGCTCCTCTGCCTTTGGGGTTTCTCTGGCACCAGAAGAGCTTGCTTGGCTATGCTGTAGTTTCCACAGGGGAACAGAGAGGAATTAACACCCTCAGAGGCAACCCTCACGCAGTGGTTGATGGGAAAGAATCTATGGATGAATGGCCCTGCCTCTCCAGCCTCCTCCAAGACCTCTGTGTTTTCCAGAGGGTCCCTAACAGGATTGTGCTCTGGTGGCTCACAGTAGTAACTTCATCATTAATGCAGCCGTTATTGCATTTTCTTTCTTTTCTCCCTTCCCATTTTCTTATATTTCTTGAGATCACTTCCGAATTAAACCATCTACTCCCAAATCCTTTTCTTAGCATCTACTTTTGGTAGAACCAAACTAAAACAGTTTGGTAGAGTTGGAGAAAGAACAGTGTGAGTATAAAGTTGTGCAGATTGAGTATGGTGTCAGTCAGTGGTTCGGTTTAACTAGACTATCAGGTCTATGGTTCCAGGGCGATAAAATTAGGTTTCAAGGAACTTAAGAGTCAGAATAAGGATTTGGAGCTTTCCTTCAGGCATTGCAGATTTTCCAAAGGCTTAGCAGAGGGAGGTGACGTGATCAGAATTTTGCTTTCAAGTAGTAACCTGACAGCAGTCTTTAAAAGAGATTAAAGATGAGAGAGACTAAAGGTGTGGAGAACATCTGGGAGACAGTTCCGTCGTTCCGGGGTCTAGGTTAGGCAGTAACGCTAGTGGCAATGGAGAGGAAGGATAGTAAATGCTACATTTAGCAACCGTTTTGATACGGATGCCACAGGAGAGAAAGGCTTTAAAAACAATGCGAATATTTCTAGCCTTGATTGCTAACTGGGAGGATGGCAATGCTTTGTTCAAAACAGAAAATACAGAGGACAAACGTATTCAAGTAAGATAAAATGTTCCATTTGCTTCTGAGGCAAAATCTGTCAGTTGCCTACCCTACAGTCTTTCTCCATTTCTCTCTCAGTATGAAAATCCTTATTTTGTTCAGGCCTGTAGTATGTCCAGATAAGATATATTTCCCAGCTTCCCTTGCAGCAGGTTGTAGCCATGTGACTAAGTTCTGGGTAATGTGATATAAACAGTGTTGTGGTAGACTTCAAGGAACGCTGCATGAGATGGGGAGACTCATCTAGAGGTTAAGTCCCTTCATCTTGCCCTCATTCTTACGGCCTAGAATCCAAAAACATGGAGGTCTAGCTGCAATCTCAGACTCTGAGGTGATTTCGAGTGTGGAAGCTGCATGATGGGAATTTTTAATGACTAGGGAGACCACACAACCCCAAACTGCCTACCTCCAGACTTATATTTGCTTAAGAGAGAAATAAACATTATCTTCTCTGAGGGATTGGTATTTTGGGTTTTCTTTTATACATAAGCAGTTGTATCTAATACTGACTGATGACACAGAGCGTACTGAGTCTGAATTAAGAGCAGAATATCCAGATGGAGATGTTCAATAGGCATTTGAAAATAAAAATAAATAAATAAATTTAATAATAGTGATTAACATTTGAGTGATAATTATATTTCCAGGCCCTTATTTTATAAGCAAGGGGGCATAGAGAGGCTTAACAGTTTGTACAAGATATATGACTGGTCAGTGGCAGACCTGGGACTAAAACTTTGTACTGTCTGATGTCACAGTTAACTATTGTGCTGCAGGGTGGGACGGAACTTAGAAGGAGGGTCACAAGAATGTATTTTTCAGAGAAGATAAGCTGAAATCATTCTTTAAAACTACTGAAAACACAGAAGTATTTATTTGCATATATATTTCACAAAATTGTTTTATGACTTTTAAATCATGTACATAATATCCATGAGATCCACAGTTTTCACAAGTAAAATTAAGAAAGAAATTCAGCTGTCAATCTGAATTATAGTAACTGGTGAATTAGGGAAGTTTATTAATATTTCTCTTGTCTTTTTAGAGATGTTTATTAAGAGTTCTACCAGGTCAAAACAAATGGAAAGGCCTCGAATAATTATAAAGTTGGAAAAGAATTTAGACATTATCCAGTGCACAGCTCTGCCTTTAAGGTGAGGAAGTGAGACCTGAAGCAGCTGAGTGACCAAAAGTTGTTTATCAGAATTAGGGACAGAACCAAGACAATAATTCAGCCTTCTTATTCATCCTCAAATTTCCCATATGCCAGGCTTGAAGAAAGCTCCGTTGTGGTTACCTCTAAGTTCTCCTTGGCCCTGATCCCCAGGCTGTGAAGTGGTTAAGTATTATATTTAGAGTACTTCCACAGCAGAGGGGGTAAGTCAGGCCAAAATCTATCCATGGTAACTATCTGTTTTAAGAGAAAATTATTTGTCCCAATTCTCCTCTTTAAAAAATTCAGATTCTGCTTTAATGTGATTATTTGGCTGAAGAATATCATGGCAATAAAATTCAAACTCCTCCTTGGAGCGTACAAGGGCTTATGTGATCTGCTCCCCTGCTGTTATCACAGTACTTCCCTTCAGTGTAGCCACGCCATTCCTGGACGTTGTCAATCACGTTTCTACCTCAGGGTTGGCTCACTTACAGTCCTTTCTTCTAAATACCCTACTGTTATTATCTGCAGAACCTAATTCCTCACTTCCTTTATGTGTAGCTCATACGTCATTTCATAGGACGTATTACTACCTGATCTGTTTAAGAGGAAATGTTTATTTTAGCATGCATTCATTAGTCTGTCTGCCCTTGCTAGTGTCATGAGCATAGGCACTTTGTTTTGTTTTTTGCTATATATCCAATACCTAGAGCAGCATCTGTCTAACGTGTAGTATGTATTCAATAAAAAATGTGTTGAATAAATGAAGACAGTATGTGAGGGCTAACTTATAAAAGTAGTATTCTATAATATATATTGTTATTTTCGAGCCTACTTAATAGTGTTACTTTCTGTTGTCTTAAAAACCATTGTGGAATTACTATAAGCAGGAAGTTTTAATCTATCGAAGGCCAGAAAGTAAAAATTGTTTATCTGGAGCACTTCATGTATGAGGCCTTTTCAAAATCTTCCATCTGTAGACAATTTGAGCTCCTTTGTTCTTCAGGCATTCCAAATTTCTGGAATGTTTCTGCAGTTTCGAGCTAAGACTAGGTACCTGGCCACCTTTATTTTATGGTAGTAAATGACCCTCTAGTGGCCTGGGTGAGTTGATGTATTTACTTATGGTTAATAAGGTGCAACTTTGAAGAATTGCTTTCAGAGTCCAAGTATTTTTCAGTATAGAGAGACTGAAGATTTTATGCATACAAATTCGTAGTCATAGAAAATGGTAATAATAATAATAATGGCAAGCAGTGTCTGTAGAACTCTCATTATGTGTTTGCACTGGTCCAAGCTCTTTACACATGTTGAGGTTTTAAGTGTGTGTCACCATCAGCAGGTAGAGAAAATTTTCTATTTAGACAAAAATAGACCAGTTTATATTCTTAAACAGAAGAGACAGTGCACAGATCTACCTGCCTTTGAGAAAATTGTAATTTTACGGTCTTAATGAGGGAGATGAAATAAGCATAATAAATAGTAGTAAACGCAGTAACACCGTGAAAGGGACGTAAAACACATTCATAACAAAGCCCCAGGTGACTGAAACATAACCTGTGCATAACCAGCAATGAATGTGAAATAGGAATATTTCAGACGATTTTTAAGACATTTTATGCAGTGAAGAAATGCAAGCCTTTTTATTTTGCTTGACAAGTATTTAATTTTCTAGTGTGACCATTAATACAGAATATAAAGAGAAAAGCATAACATTTGTAAAACAAAATGGACAAATAAATGATTTTAGAAAGCAACCCACATACTTCAAGATAGAGAGAACTACAGAATAATCAGAATCATAAAATTCAGTCTTCATCAGACAGAAATTTGGTCATTCCTAGCTAAACAAAGCAACCATCTTCATTTGCTACGTTTCCTGAAGAGTTAAGACTACTCACGAAACAGAAAATTCCAGTAGGTAACATGGCAGCAATGCAATGAAATGGAAAGAAAAATGGCCAGTTTACCTGAATATTGTCTCATCAAGACAGTTTTTTAGTATTCTGCAAGAGTGGCTGGAGAATTGATTTACTTGTATATGGTTTGACAGAGCAACATTTTGTTTTTGCAATCTCGGAAAACAATTCCCAGAAGATTTAAAATAGAGAAATTCATCATATGATTTTTCTCTTCTCAATGAAGCTTTATCTATGAAAATTACTTGTGTACATAGTTAATGTTATCATAATATGGCACAAAATAAACAATTCTTTTAACCACTGTCATATGTCATTGAAGACATATGCATCTAGAAGTTATATGTAATTTATGGATTTTCTGAATATTTAAAGTATCATGAGTGGCTGATTTTAGTTTTAGTCACAATGTTTTTATTGCCAATAATTTACAGATACAGCAGACAAGTGAACACAAAAGTAATTTTGTGATTCACTTAGCTGGAAGATACGAAACTTCTAATTTAAGTTCTCAAATTCTATAATGTGATTCTGTATCCATTTGACATTACTTGCAAAGCAAAGAGAAAAAATTGCTACAGCATACCTTGTGAAATAAATGCAACGAGTCATCAAATCAAATGAGGCAAACTGAAATTATTTTGAATCTTTTTTATATTTGAGTTTTCATAGTTATGGCTTTCTACCATGTTTCAACTCCGTTTAGGTGTCAGTTCTTCAGAAAAGCTTCACTACCACCACCACCATCCCCTTTCCCAGTACTGAGTGCTTCAGTTATACACTCTCCTAGCACTTTTACCTCTCCTTTTTGGCAACTGATAACCTTGCAATTGTTGGTTTAAATTCTCTCATCCAGCTTTTGTTACAAACACCCCAAAGGCGAGGATGATGTCAGTCTTGTTAACAACCTAAGGTGAGTCAAGCACATTGCTCCATCAGTTCTTCCTTCTCCTGGATCATAAGCTTTCCCGTCTCTGTTGGCTCATCCCATCAACATACAAACATGCTATTGATTTCCTTTTTTCAAAATATCTCTCTTGACTCTATTTCCCCCATTTCTAACTTTCTTACAACTTTCCATCAAAACTCCTTGAAATAGTTGCCAATACTAGTTACCTTTAATTTTTTTTCCTCTTTCATCCAGTCTACTGAAAATGCTTTAATTAAGGTCACCAATGAGTGCTAGTGGTCAGTTTTCATTTGCCTATCTGTATACATTGGGAATTGTTAGTATAGGTTCCTAATACTTTCTCAGTGAATCAGCTACCACTTGGCAAGTACACACATCAGTTTTCTTCCACAGAAGATCTGTTAATAACTGTATTACTTTCCTAGGGCTTCCACAACAAAGTACCTCAGTTTCTGCTTAATACTGCAGAAATTGATTCTCTCAAGTTCTGACGTCCAGAGTCTGAATTGAAGGTATTCAGGGCCACACTTGCTCCAAAGGCTTCAAGAAAGAAAGAATCCGTCCCTGCTTCCAACTTCTGATGGCGTAAGGAATTCCTTGGCTTGTAGATACACAACTCCAACCTCTGCCTCCATCTTCATATGGCCTGCTTCTCTGTGTGTGTCACTTTTATCTACATCTCCTAATAGGACAGTTGTCATTAGATTTAGAACCTGCTGACATAATCCACGATGATGTTATCTCAGGATCTTAATTACATCTGCAAAGACACTTTTTCCAATTAAACTCGTATTCAAGTTTCCAGGCATTAGGATATGGACATATCCTCTGTGGGGTGCCATTCGGCTCACTATGGTAGTGATCCCAATGTTCAGTGCTTTTGTTCATAGTAGAAGTATGATATAATATTCTCAACGAGTTGCCAATTTTACTACTCATTAATTTTTTAATTCAATAGGTAGTTATAAGTACTTCTTATACATCATTATGGCTCCTGGAAAAAAAGTGTAAGCAAATCCCTGCTCTCATGGAGTTATATTCTAGTTGGGGGAAGAGTAAAATTATTCTAATATTACTTAAAGTACATCAGTACATTTCCTAAAGTTATCTAAGTCATTTTTTTTTTAAAGGATCTTGCTCTATCACCCAGGCTGGAGTACAGTGGTATGATCTTGATTCACTGCAACCTCTGCCTTCTGGTTTCAAGTGATTCTCCTGCCTCAACCTCCCAAGTAGCTGGGTCTACAGGCACATGCCACCACACCTAGCTAATTTTTGTATTTTTAGTAAAGACAGTGTTTTGCCATGTTTGCAAGGCCAGTCTTGAGCTCCAGGTCTCAACTGATCCACCCACCTCAGCCTCCCAAAGTGTTGGGATTACAGGCATGAGCCACCATACACAGACAAGAAAGTCATTTTAAACTTATAATTAAGTTTCTAAAAGTCACAATTTTATAAAAGCCAGAACATACACAATACAAAACAATCTTTTCAGTTCAGTGGTTGCCAGACTATATATCAGATGTTTCACCCATGTGCTAACGCACAAAAAAAAAGTGCCAAAAGTCTGATTAAATTTATCTGTTGACAAGTGATACAAAGTCATGCATTTAGTGTTAAAACCCTAGAGTAAATGAGAAAGTGATAGTATGATGATCCCGATTTCTCTCATTAATGTTTTATTTATACCACATTATTAGTCTAATTAAAATAAATATAAACAGTGTACCTTCCGTATCATGAAACTGATTTCAAACTAACTTCTGTTTCATTGTAACACCTCTCCTGCTTCCACCTTTTCTGAAAGACTTAATTATGCTGTTTTCTCACTGGCTGTAAATTATATATATTTCATTATTCTTACTAACACCGTATGCCTAGACCCTTCACCCCCCTTAACCATTACCCTGTATTGTGATAGTGTCTTCCATATGCGTACTTCCTAGTGAACAATGAGCTCTTTAAGAGGAGAGGCCGCATCATTTCAGTTTTTATTTTCCCAGTACTCTACAAATACGTGACATGTAGTGGGTTAAAAATGAATTAAATTTAGTCAACTGTAGGCTTGACAAGTACAAGGAGCAGGATTCCTTGGATGCTGAGTGACCTAATTGTATCAACCAACTGTCTAGTACTGGGTTCTTCCTTGCCAATTTAAATAACTCAGTGTCCTTGCCTATGAAAAACAGAGAATAATAATAATAATGAAAAGGCGTATGGATTATTTGTGAGACACAATGATGTGTATTTAGCGTGCACTTACGGTGTACCTGACTCTTAGTAAGCACTCTGTAGATCTTCGTCATTAACATTGCTTGGTTTTTGTTTTTAGCATTATTGCTTTAAACATGTATCCTGACAATGCGTGGTTTTTCACTCATACAAATAGCTTTTAATTGAAACACATGGAGGTTTCAATTTGGCAGGACCCAAGATTTAAAATTGCAGGCAGCTTAATGAATAGAAAATATAACTAATGGCTCAAATTTTGAAAGCCATTAACTATGATATTTTAGTGACATGACTTGGAAGAGTTAGCTACGTAAAGCACAAATTTTTATAAAAAGAAAAGTAAGTGGTGATGTTTTCTAAACCTTCTACTGTTTCTCCAAAGCACCTTTTTTTCTTTCTTTCTGTCTTTTTTTTTTTTTGAGATGGAGTCTTGCTCTGTTGCCAGGCTGGAGTGTACTGGCATGAACTCAGCTCACTGCAACCTCCACCTCCTAGGTTCAAGAGATTCTCCTGCCTCAGCCTCCCGAGTAGCTTGGATTACAGGCGTGTGCCACCAGGCCCGGCTAATTTTTGTATTCTTAGTAGAGATGGGGTTTCACCATGTTGGTCAGGCTGGTCTCAAACTCCTGACCTTGTGATCCACGCACCTCAGCCTCCCAAAGTGCTGGGATTACAGGTGTGAACCACTGTGCCCAGCCCCAAGCACCTTTTTTTGAGTGGATATCATCCTTAATTTCTCATTCTTTTATATCTCGTATCTGACAATTTACTGTTTTAAAAAGGGTTTCTCGGGCTGGGTGTGGTGGTTCACTCCTGTAATCCCAATACTTCAGAGGCCAAGGCAGGTGGATCACCTGAGGTCAGGAGTTTGTGACCAGCTTGGCCAACATGGTGAAACCCCATGTCTACTAAAATTACAAAAAATTAGCCAGGCGTGGTGGCAGGCATCTGTAATCCCAGCTACTAGGGGGGCTGAGGCAGGAGAATTGCTTGAATCTGGGAAGCAGAGGTTGCAGTGAGCTGAGATCATGCAGTTGCCCTCCAGCCTGGGTGAAAAGAGCAAAACTCTGTCTCAAAAAAAAGGTGTTTTGGGGGGTGTTTCTCATTAAATATTTCTTATATGTATCCCTTCTTTCTTAATCAATTGTTAAATCTCTCTTCACTTTATCACTTTGAATATTGAAGTCACAGAAATGAAGCAATGAATAATCATAGTACTTATATAAATGAATTTTGCTTTTATATTACTATACTCAAAATACATTTTCAGTTAAACTTTCTTGAAATGTTGCCCATTAAGATGTTTTTAAATAAATTCTCTCATGTATATTTAAGATATAAAACATGATGTTATAAGATACATCCATATAGTAAAATTATTGCTATAGTGGAACAAATGAACATATCCTTTATCTCCATAGTTACCCATTCCTCTCACAGTGGCAAGAACAGCTGTATCTACTCATTTAGCAAGAATCAGAATAAAATACACTACTATTAACTGTAATCCTCATGTTGCACATTAGATTTTTGGACTTTGTTCATCCTGCGTATTTGCTATTTTATATCCTTTGACCTGCATCTCCCTAGTTCCTCCTCCCACCTCAACCCTTTTATTCATTTTTTATAGATTCCACATATAAGTGAGATCATGCAACATTTTTCTTTCTGTGTCTGGCATATTTAATTTAGCATAATGTCTTCCAGGTCTATTCATGTTGTAGCAAATGATAGGATCTCTTCCCTTTTTCAAGGCTGAATAATATTCACTTGTGTATATATACCACAGTTTATTTTATCCATTTGTCTATGGACACACAGGTTGTTCCTATTTCTTGGCTGTTGTGAATAGTGCTGCTGTGAACATGGGAGTGCTGAGGTCTCTCTGTCATACTGACTCCCTGTGCTGATAATATATACCCAGCAGGATTGCAGGATCTTATGGCAGTTTTGTCTTAATTTTATGAGGAACCTCTATACCATTTTCCATAATGGCTGTAGCAATTTACATTCCCACCAACAGTGTACAAAGATTCCCTTTTCTCCACGTCTTACCAACACTTGTTGCCCTGGGGAAAAGGGATAACCGTTGCTGAAGTTACGGCAGTTACTGCTAAGCCTCAGGGGGCACTAGTACTATGGAACCTCCAGGCCTCCCTTAGGTAGCTAAGGAACCAGGGTCATAAGCAGAGGTCCACATTCAGAGTTCATGGAAAAGATTGCCTCTATTCCATAGGGTACCTTTGTGCACATTAGAAGAGGGTGCCTCTTTCTTTGGGAGCATATAACCCTGCAGCAGGGCACATGGCATGGTAAAGAGAACCTAGGACTCACTGTCTTTGCCAGATACCTTTGGGCAGGGCACAACCTGAGCAACACATTTCTGTCCTGGCCAGAGAGCGCTTGTGATTAGGAGAAATTCTGCCTAGTAAGAGAACATGTGCATTATTTGTGTCTGTCCATCTTTTGAATTTGGGGTGATCTTATGATTTTCTTTGATAAATAGAATGTGATGAAAGTAACTTTATGTGACTTCTAATGCTAGACCTTAAGAGACCTTGCATCTTTCATTTTTACTCTCTGAAAATTCTGCTCTGGGATCACTATGTAAAGAACTCTAACCCAGACTCCTGGAGGGTGAGAGACCACGTAGAGGATAACTGGAGTGCTCTAGGTGACAGCCAGCACTTCTGGCAGCTGCGTCTTCATAATAATCCCAGGCAAGATCAGAAGAACAACTGCCAAGTCATAGAATTGCTGAACCACAAGATCTTGAGCGATAATAAATGAGTTTTGTTTTAAGCCTGTACATTTTGTGGTGGTTTGTTACACAGCAGTGGATAGCTGATACACTTATGTAGGCCCAAAGGGAAGGAACAGAGGTAATTCACAGTCTTAAAAGTCATCTGTAGGACTGTGTTCTCTCAGCTTCCAGGCATTGAGTCAGAACATTTCCCTTTCATGAACAGAGATATTACTGCATTATACAAGTCAATTTGCTCTGTAGGAGCATCAGAAATGACTACAGAGATTTTCAGGATGGTTCCTGATACTCAGTTGGCCTGGAAATGTCTACTGCCATGTTGCCTTTCTAGTTACTGTGTGCCTCACAAAGACTGCAACAAAAGACTACAAAATATTAAAAATGAAGAACTAAGTCACTGGCTTATTCTAGTTAGCATTATCCCTGAGAGTGTGCTGTTACAATGTTCATAGTAATGTATGCGTTTGCAAAGCAATGACTTCTAAAAACACTAGCTAAACTAAAAAGTTATATATAGCGAAGCAGTAGAAAGTATAGCAGGAATTTGAAGAATTAAGAGAAATTAAAAATAACTGGAAGGCTGGGTGCAGTGGCTCATGCCTGTAATCCTAGCACTTTGGGAGGCCGGAGCAAGTGGATCACCTGAGGTCTGGAGTTTGAGACCAGCCTGGCCAACCTGGCAAAAGCCCGTCTCTACAAAAAGTATAAAAATTAGCCAGACGTGGTGGTGTGCACCTGTAATCCCAGCTACTCGGAAGGCTGAGGCAGGGAAATCACTTGACCCCAGGAGGTAGATGTTGCAGTGAGCTGAGATCCCACCACTGTACTCTAGCATGAGTGGCAGTGTGAGACTCCATCTCAAAATGCAAACAAACTAAAAAAACACCAAAATGAAATGCCTGGAAAAATTGGAAATTTATGCATTTACTTACCAAACAGGGGAAATTAAATAAGCGGGTGAATATTTGTATTTTGGCTAATTTTACTCTCATGATTTTGGTTTTATGAAATTATTATTTTCTTTGATTTTTTCAGTGGTTTTTCTTTAGTTGTAAGCTACAGAGCAAATTATTTTGATGCCAAAGTGAAAAATATTGAGTTATTTTGGAATAATACAAGCTTCTTTCTCTTTCCTTCTTCTCCTTCTTTTTTTTAAAATTTTTGTTGTTATTGGGTTTTTGGGGGGTTTTTTTTGAGACAAAGTCTTACTCTGTTGTCAGGCTGTAGTGTAGTGGCACGATCTCGGCTCACTGCAGCCTCCCCGTCCCGGGTTCAAGCGATTCTCCTGCCTCAGTCTCCTGAGAAGCTAGGATTACAGGTGTGCACCACCAAGCCTGGCTAATTTTTGTATTTTTAGTAGAGATGGGGTTTTGACATGTTGGTCAGGCTGGTCTTGAACTCCTGACCTTGTGATCCGCCCACCTCGGCCTACCCAAGTGTTGGGATTACAGGCATGAGCCACTGTGCCCAGCCTCTTCTCCTTCTTTCTTTTAAACTAAAGTCTTTCTTGAAATGGAAATTAATAATGAATGCCAGCTGCATTCACACTGGATTCCTGCTGGAACTTCCGCTCCAATTCCTAATGCTCTTCTTCTGGTAGGCCAGAGGGCCAGGCCCAAGCAGTCCATAGACTGTAGCCTGGCCTTGCTTGGTCCTAGAAGCTGAATATTCACCTCCCTACAAGAGATGACATAAAAGCAAGAAATGAGAACTGCACCGAGTGTGGTAATATTGACCCTGCCACTGAAAACTCAGTATCTGGTACTGTGGTCTCTTAAATGTAGAGCTCTTTCTTCCTAAGGATGAAGGAGTAAGGGTGAAAGGACTGGGTAGAGGCTGGGATAAGGGTGGGAAAAGATCTACCTTTTGGGATTAAATTAAGACGGTATAAGGCATATGACCTATGCTGTTTTGCTGTTTTGCTTTTTTTTTTTTTTTTTTTTGAGACAATGTCTTGCTCTGTCACCCAGGCTGGAGTGCAGTGGCATAATCTCGGCTCATTGCAACCTCTGCCTCCTGGGTTCAAGCGATTCTCTTGCCTTAGCCTCCTGAGTAGCTGGGATTACAGGCATGTGCCTCTATACCCATCTAACTTTTGTGTTTTTAGTAGAGATGGGGTTTCACCATGTTGGCCAGGCTGACCTCGAACTCCCAGCCTCAGGTGATCCACCCTCCTTGGCCTCCCAAACTGCTGGGATTCCAGGTGTGAGCCACCACGCCCAGCCTGACATTTGCTGTTATGTGCCAAAATGGAAATAGGTATTCAGCTTCTTTTTAATGGGGAAAAAGATTGATTAAATTAAAACAGAAGAAATATTAGCGAGTGTATCACGTAGTAATTATGCTGGAGTAGCGTGAAATCAAACTGAATTTGAACTGTGGTTCTGCTACCTGATAGCTGGGGAAATTGGACAAATTACTCCATTTCTAAGCTTTTGTCTCCTTGCCTATAAAATGGGAATAATCACAGGTCCTGCCTTACAGGATTGCTATCCGGGTTTAATAAAGCAAAGCATTTAAAGCACGTGGCACAGTGCCTAGCACACAGCCAGTGCTCATGAAGTGGTCGCTACTGTTGCGGCACAAGTCTTTCAGATAATGAAGCGGCTTACATTTTAATTTATATGTTATTTTAAATAATTTAGTCGAAACCAAATCTCACCACTTTATCTAAAAAGTATAATATGATTAATATGATTTATAATTAGTGTCACTATTATTCATAAAAAGTATGTAAAAATGGACAAATAGAATAGTGTTGTCAGGGATACAGTCAATTAGAAGCATAAGAAAAAGTTTAGGATAAATCATTTATAACCTTGCTAAAAGGGAATAGTATTGCCAGAGAGATACTTTGGCAGGCTGAGTTATAAAATGAGTGGATTCTCCTGTGTTTTGAGTTGCCCAGTCCTTCAAATTACTCAATTGAGTGGTTACTTCTCAGTCATCATCTTATGTAACTTAGCAGCAGCAGCATGTGACGAATGATCGCCCTTCCCTCCCTGAAACATAGGCTTCACTTGGCTGCTAGGACACCGCATTGGCCTGGCTTTCCTTCTCCCTTTCTATCTGTTCTTTATCAGTTTTTTTTCTGATTCCTCCTTATCTGCCCAGCCGCTTAATATTGAAATAACCCCCAGAACACTCTTTCAGCCTCTTTTCTAACTACATTCACTCCCTAGGTGATCTCACTCAGTCTCACAAATTTATATACAATCTATGTGCTGATGACTCCCAAATTGGTATCTTTACTGTGTGACTCTCCTTTCAATTTCAGACCCATATACCAACTGTCTATCTTTTTATCTTCACTTGAATATCCAGCTCCACATATCCAAAATCATCTTTTTCTGTGGCCATCACCATCTCAGTTAATGACAACTCTTGGTATCACTCTTGATTTCTGTTTTTCTCTCACATATAACACTTACGTAGTTCAGCAACAAACCTTGTCAGTTTATACACACACCATCTGTGTGTGTATAAATACGTATATGTATGTGTGTGTGTGTGTGTGTGTGTGTTCCATGTATATATATATGGAGAGAGAGAGAGACAGACAGAGTTCACCACTGCACATTACACCCCTATGACCACCATCACCCTGCTTCAAGCCAGCATCATCTCGCTCCTGGATTGCTACAATAGCCTCTGTCTCCTTGCTTCTACTCTTGCCCTTCTACAGTTTCTTTCTATTGAACTGTAATGTAAGCTCCATGAGGGCAGGGATTTTTGTCCATTGTGTTCCCTGCATATCTCCAGCATCTAGACCAGTACTTGGCCTGAAGTAAGCACTCATTATATATTTCTTGAATATATTATGGACAACTTCTGAATCTATCTCTTTTGCACAATTTTCCCATAAAAGTCATTGTACAAGGCATCAATATATGTATCAGTCTTTACCAGAAGTCTGAGGTAATGATCAGATTTTATTCATCATCATGTTATTTAATTTCTTTCTCCCTCAAGATTATAGACACATTTCCCCAAATCCCCATTTTCCTGGGTGCTGTCATCCTCTGACTCATTCCCCTCCCCAGAACTCGATTCCCTTCTTTATCATACGGTATAATACAGTTCTCTTCTCCTGTCCTGGACTAGATCTGGAAAAGTTTAATCTATGGCTTGGGAAAAAAGAAAGGGAAAATGGCATTTTCTCATTTCTTTTTTTTTTTTTTTGCAGTACTTTGATATTTGATTTTAAAAATCATTGCAAGGATAGTTCTAGGAGCAAAAATTAAAATTGGCTTTGTGTAAAGTAACACTAATTGCTGTAACACATAATTCCCCAAATTTCAGTGGCTTTACACCAAAAGAATTTTTGCCTTCTTCATGCACATCTAGTTCAAACAGGTGTTTCTGATCACTGGGCTTCTAAGCGGCTCCTTCAATCATGCAAACCTGCCATCATGCAAATCTGCTGTGGAAGAGGGAAGCAGTATAGATTATTGAGGGATATTTTATAGGACATATTCGTGACTACACATCCATTCATGTTTTACTGTCTAGAATTTAGTCATACCTGAATGCTGGCAAGGTTGGGGAAAGTGATTCACATGTGCACCTAGGGAGAATCAGAAACAAGTTTGGTGATGACCCATCCAGAGTTTCTGCCACACTTTGTATTGCCACACTTTCTCTCTCACTCTGTATTCATAAGCCTCTGATGTGTGGATCCTCTTCTTGCTTGGTGTTGGATGTATTAATAATAGTAATAGTATAAATGATAAATGTTTTCTGCCATTCATTGCTTATATTATTTAGTTATCAAAAACCTGTAAGGTTGGTCTATTATTCTCACCATTTATAGATGTGGAAATTGAGGCATTAATGTGTCTAATGTCACTAGCTTGTAAGATTTGAAACCAAGATTTGAACCAGGCTGTCTGACTTCACAGTCTACCTCCCTAACCAGGATACTGTATTGCCTCTCAAGTTTTGAAGAGTTACAGCACTTTCCCCTTACTGTATTGCTTCTCGAGGAGCCAGGATGAACCAGGAAGGAACTCTTGAAACCTCATTTCAGCTTCAGATTTCCTCCATTCATTTGCTGATTTGATCTGTACACTTATGTCCCTAATTCTTAACCAGAATGACTCAGGGCCTCTCAGTTCTCTGATCAGTTTCAAACAGAGTGACAACTTGAGGCTAAAGGATGGGATGAAGGAATAGAGCCCTGTTTGTGTAAGAATTCTCTCAGAGTATTTCGTTGTGGGCACTTTTCACAGTTACTAATTCTCCTAATTGAAACACATTGCACCAAACACTCCAAGTGATATGGTAATTAAAATTAAATACGTTGCCAAAAAAGGCACAGAAAATAGTATAAGCAGTCTATAAACTGTTATAATACCACCTGCTAACGATATTTATTCTGCAGAAAACAGGCCTATAAATTATGTACTGATACAACAGAGTGCTGTTTTTTAGTTTTATTGGAGCCACCGAAATACAATAGATACCAGATACTGAAATGAGTTAGAAAATATCAAGATGCAGATTTTTTTTTTGAGATGGAATCTCCCACTGTCACCCCTGCTAGAGTGCAATGGCATGATCTTGGCTTACTGCAACCTCTCCCTCCTGGGTTCAAGAGATTCTCCTGCCTTAGCCTCCTGAGTAGCTGAGATTACAGGCGCCCACCACCATGCCCAGCTAATTTTTTCATTTTTAGTAGAGATGGGGTTTCACCACGTTGGCCAGGCTAGTCTCAAACTCCTGACCTTGTGATTTGCCTGCCTCGGCCTCCCAAAGTGCTAGGATTACAGATGTGAGCCACCGCACCCGGCCAATGCAGATTTTCAAAGGAAATACTCAACTAATGGATTTCATGCCCCAACAAGAGTATTAAAAACTGAGGTTGTTAGAGATAAAAGATTTTTTTGAGGACAGTTTCTTTGGAAAATAGCTTCTGCTGTTATTTGCCACCTTTTATCCCACAGCAAAGGAGGGAAGTATGTGTGTGTGTGCCTGTGTGTGTATGTGTGCATGTGTGTGTGTAGTGACTTTCTTCACACCCTGCCTATAGGGAGAGGTATTAGAGGAGACTTGAGGAGTTTATTGTCTCTCCCGGACTTGGGACAGAACAGCTAGCTCATGTCTGATGCCCACCTGAGGTATCTGAAAGTGAAAAGCTGTCAAAAATGGCCTTTGGAAGCCAAGCTGAGGGCTGTATTTGGGCTGTAACTGAACTCTACTCCAGATGGGTCAAAGGTTTGTGACTCCTGGGGACCAGACATGGGACCCAGGGAAGGAGAGACCACTGTCCTAAGTAATTTTGACTCCTGCTTGAGAGGACTGCCAGAGATGGCAGAGCAACTCCAGCAGAGTGTTTGAGTAATGCAAGACTGGAAAACCAGGGGCTGAGGTGGAATTAGCTGCTGGGAGGGATAAAATGAATTGTCCATGTCACCAGAGTTACAATCAAAAAAGGACAGTAGAGGAGCACCTGAGATCTCAAAAAAAATGTGTGTGTGTGTATGTGTGTGTGCATGCATGTGTATCTGAGAGAGAGAGATGTAAACATCTGCAAGGCCAAGAGAGTGTGAAGCCATTTTACAATAATATTAGTCAAGTGAGAACTTTGCACCCCCCTTTTCCCACATCTCTCTTTCATTTTGATCCTAGAGAGGTCAGATTACCACAGTCTAAGCTGGGGGAAGAGGGATGGTAGTCTAACCTTTCAATAAAGACACAATTGAATAAATAACACAATTGTTTAATTTATTAGACAAACTTCAGCGTACTAAGTTGAGACTCTGTTCGACAACTAATGTCTTTTTATTACCTATGAGTATCCAGAGATATCATAGAGCCTGCCAGAGATTTCATTCATTGGAAGGGGAAAAACTCCCCTAGTGAATGGATTTAAAGACAGTGGGACCAGACTCAGGTACAGTGAGCTGAGGTGGGCGGATCACTTGAGGTTAGGAGTTCAAAACCATTTAGGCCGACATAGTGAAACCTCATCTCTACTAAAAATACAAAAATTAGCCAGGCATGGTGGCGCACACCTGTAATCCCAGCTACTCAGGAGGCTGATGTAGGAGAATGGCTTGAATCCGGGAGACAGTGAGCTGAGATCACACCAATGTACTCCAGCCTGGGTGACTGAGCAAGATTCCCTCGAAAGAAAGAAGGAAAGAAGAAAGGGAGAGGGAGAGGCAGAGCGGAAAGGAAGAAAGAGAAAAGAAAGAAAAGGAAAGAAGGGAGGAGGGAGGAAGGAAGGAAGGAGACAGAGAGAGAGAGAGAGAGACTGTGAGAGACAAACGTAACATTGACTTTGGATTATATCCCATGATTTACGTTTATGGTTACATCTCATCGTGCAGTGCGTTGATTGTGCTTATAAGAAATACACTGCTCCTCAGTAAATGCGGATTTTCTAATACCATGGTTTTAATTTAGAATTAACATTTGAATATATTAATTTTTTTGCCTTTTAGAGAGTAACAGAATGCTGTATAACTCATTTATTGAGGATTGATTGGTGTGTACCTTAAATCTTAAACAATTTGAGAATTATTAACAAATCTATGATTAAGTCTACCACTTAGAGAGTCTTTTCTCTGGCCCAATAGGAAAGTTAGGTTCTAGTTGAAGAAACTGAAGAAAGGGTAGGCAGTTTTTAGGTCTTTATGTGACCATGAGTTTGCTTTAACTAAGAAGGGTTTTCCCCTATGCTTTTTTACCCCTTCATCTGGTCTTCGTAAAAAGAAAGCATATCCTCTGTTTATGCTAAATGCTTGACAGATTAATTTTTCTGCATCACAGTTGAAAAAGTTGCTCTTAAACCAGAGAAATGAATAAATGGTTCTTTGTAGATTGGCTTGGCATTGCTTTCAAGGACTTTCTCTGACCACGTCACATAATGGATCAATCAACAGGCTTTTTCAGCATCCACTAAATACTTATTATTGTGCTTGGCACTACAGGATTTGGAATTCAGTCCAAGTAAATTCAATAGATTATAATTGAATACTACCCCATGTTAGACACTGTGCTAGGCTCTGAGAAATTTAGCATGAATGATTAAACCCAAGGCATGTAGTCTGGTTGTGAAATACATATATAACTAATACTGTATATGGTGGAATGAATCACAAACAAAGCTGAGTGTGAGTAATGAGGAGGAAATGATTTATTCGAACTAATTCTAACTGAAAAGATTGAGGAATACAAAATAATAGCTATCATTTATAAATAACCCTAGATGGTCCAGGTACTCTACAAATAATTGATATTTATAAGGCCCCTTGGAATAGTTTTCGTATCCTCATTTTATTGATTAGAGGGTTCAGAAAGCTTAAGCAGCTTGCCCAAATCACATAGCTAGTAGTTGTCAGAATCAGCAACTAGAATCCAGGTCTGTTTGATTTAAAAACCTATGCTCTTCTTAGCTACCCTGTGACATCTGAGCTTGTTGGGGATCATTTCAGACTAAAAGGAGCACTGTAAGTAAAGGTACAGGTTTTAAGAAGGAAGTTTTCACAGGTAGGTTGTAGTCCATTGTGACTGGATATGACTTAGAAGGCCTGGAAAGACTGAAGGCATATTGTGGAAGATTTTGAATTCCATGCTAAGAGAGTGGGCTTTATTCTAAGTACATAACAAATAGCCACTAAAAAATTATAATGAAAAAAGAGACAAATAGACGATGGCAATATCTAACAGTTGCGAATTATCTGATGGAAATCAGTGTATCTCAGCGTAATTTAAAAAATTGTGCTATCATTATTAATACAATGAGAATATTAAAAAAAAAGACATAGTCTAAATCACCTTATAACTGAGTCCACCAGTGCAACTGTTTGTTTGCTTTGTGTTTATATGTATGTTGGTTCTAAGAAGTACACATTGGGCTAATGCGACTAGAACAGAAAGAAATTTCATGTATAAATGACACCATTTTAGGAAGTAAATGTCAACCGGTATTACACTGCACACACTGAACAAATAATGTGTTCATATTAATGAGGAGAGAGAAAAGGAGTGAGAGACCCTTGTCACCTCACAGCTCACTGTGTCCTATGCACACCAAGCTTTGAGGTCTTGCATCAGACTCGTATCTTCAGTGGGAGTAATTAGCAGAAGTAAAAATCACGTTGAGTCAATGTCAATTTGGATTTTATTGATTTTGCAATTTCGGTATTTAATATGTAACTTTGCCTTGGTTTCATAATTACATAAATGTTATGACCCTAAGGAGTTTATAACATTTCAAGTTACTATGGATTTAAATACAAATATGCTATAGAGTCATATCTAAGGCTAAGATTGGAGACCCAGTAACATGTTTTTCTCTTAAGTTTGAAAAATACTTGATGAACAATTCCTACTGAAAAACATTAAGATTGTACCTGGAGGAGAAGGAGCTGGAGGGTGGGGCTGAATTCCAAATGAGACAGGATTATAAGCAGAAACACAGAAACAGGAATAAAGAGGTGGTTACACTAGAGCATGAAGTCCTTTTTGTGGTAAGTAGGCAAGAAAGCCAGACAAGAAACTCATGTCACTGAGGGTGATTCCTTTCATATCACCACAGAAATGAATCAATATGACTCTTTAGGAAGATAATGAAAATGTGACTTAATTTGAGTTACCCCTAAAACACACTCTGAGAAAATGATTTGAATGAAGTTTTTTTGAGGGAGTGATCCTAGGAAACACTGGTAGGGGCTTGGTGAAGTGAGACAGAAGAGGAAGGGAGGACCATAAAGAGTATGTTAGTCCAAGAATAACCAACCTAGAGAGGAATGTAAGTGAATTGATGGAGCTGAAAAACACAACACAAGAACTTTGTGAAGCATGCACAAGTTTCAAGAGCCGAATCGACCAAGCAGAAGAAAGGATATCAGAGCTCGAAGATCAACTCAATGAAAAAAACCGAGAAGGCAAGAGTAGAGAAAAAACGGTAAAAAAGAATGAACA